>VDFB02120116.1:0-108054 GCA_007258455.2 Sequoia sempervirens | reverse complement strand
TATAGGATATGGTGGGTCAACTATTGCAGAGAACTTTGACCCCAAAACCTAAGAAGTTAAAAAATACTGCTAGGTTAATAGATGATACAGAATCAAGGAGACTCTAGATAGAAATTGCACACCCTTTATTGTAGAGGGATGTTTCTCAGGCAACTGCGAGTGACTTTGAAGTGAACAGAGTAGACATCAACCCTCCTACTAGGGATGGAGATGTTCAAATTTTTTAGGTGTCTGCGGCCATAATGGTTGAGAGATAAAAGAAGGATAAAGAAAGCAAAGATGATTTGAAAGCTTAGGTTCAAAGTTTGACTTAATGGCTAAAGTCTATTTTTGAGGTTGTTCCTTAGCCTCTCTCTCAGGCCAATTCTTTTTGTAGAATCACTCACTGTAGTTGGAAAGGAGGCCTTGACTAAAATTAAAAATTGTCAAAGCCTAAGCAGCGTTATAGATGATTGGGTTGAGTCTATGGTTAAGAAGGGAAGCCTTGTCATTATTGAATCCATAAAATGTTTCCAAGAGATGAATGCTTTGAAAACCACCTTAGGAGAAGAGATCATTATGACTGAAAAGGAAGAGAAGCTATGGAATAATTACCAAATTGAATTAAAGTTAATTTTGAGCACGGACATGGAAAAGTTGGTTGCAAACCAGGTTATATCAAATTCTTTAGACTCTCGTTATCTGTCATGGACTAAAGGGGTGGAGTGGAAGTTACATATTGCCAAGCAAATTTTATAGAAAATTAAGGAGATCATTAACGAATGCATTGATATTTCAGATGAAGTGTTGATTACCTTGGTGGCTCTTGGTTTGCTCCAAGATAAAGGTGAAATGAGAAATGACGTGGATGTTAGGAGTGTAATAGACAGATTTAGAAAAATGGTCAAGGAGACTCTTGATTCACCCTCACTTATTGCTAAACACTTGCAAAAACTAAGTGAATTATACCTAGTCTCGTCTTAGGCAATTGACCTCATGAAGTTTTGTGAATGTCGCATGGAAATGGCTAAGGACAACCATTTGACGTGGAAGGTCAGGACGAAAAATGTAATTATTCCTCAACATAAGGAATTGATTCACATCCTCAAAGCTTTCCAGGCGTGGAGAAAGAAACCTTTGGTGACCCTACAAGCTAGAAACAAAGCGACGCTATCGTGATGGCCTAGCTTCTCTTTCCTTCTTTTGTGTCTTTTTTTTTTATCAGCTAGGGACATGAAGAGGCAGTGTTCATTTACCTATTTAATGTATTTATTTTCATGTGTTTTCTCTCTAGACATTATCTTTTTAAAAAGATTGTTCAATATTGGTTATTAATGAAATTATTGTTTTGTCTATGTGCAATTTAGTTGTGAAGTAATCTGAGTTCTTAAATCTTTGCATTTGGGAATATCTTAGTGCATATCTTATCTTAGTGTAAGTAATGCAGTTCTTCATAATTGATATCATTTCTCAATGGTATTGGGCATACATTTTATTTCTAGTTAATTAGTCTTTGTGCTGATACATCTTATTTGTTGAATCTCACACTTGATATTTGGATTTTTTTCTAATATCAGGTATACCTTTCCTGCTTTCTATTTAAAAGCATACATGGCATTTAGTTTAAATAGTTTAATTCATTGAAAACCATGTGAGGGAGTTGTACCTTGATAAAATTCATAGAATATTCATCTTTATTTAAGGGTCGATATTCAGAGTTGCTTGGTTAATTATTATTTTTGCACCTTTCAGGCATTAGATTGTAATTTCTCAAGGTGCCTAATCTGTTAGCCAACAATAGGGACCCAAATAGATCCAACACACTTCATCATCCTTGAAAGTAGTATTTCACATAAGGTCGGCCAAACCAACATAAAACACATAGAACCATTAAGCACGAACTTTTCAAGTATCGATATTAACTTCAATACAATCAGGGCAACTCAACTTTAGAGCCATACATCATAAGACTTTATCAAAGAGAAATCTGGACCAACAACATTTCTCCTGGACCTCAACCAAAAACACAAAAAAGCATAGTTCACAATTTGTGAACACAACTTGCACTGTATAACGAACCAACAACCAAAAATCTGGATATAACACCTTCTAACAACCATGAACAACATATCTAAACCACACAACCATAGGAGAAAATATGAACCGAAACCCAAAGCAACCATTTAATACCTACAACATATCTTTATTACCATTTTCTCAATATCCTCAACATATACAACAACTAATGGATAACGAGTTGAATGATTGACATCAATGACAACACCTTCAATCTTTCCATTCTTGCAACAATCTCTCCCTTTTTCATTGATGTCAACACATGATGTGAAAAACCATCAAAGACAACATACAAGCTCTGAATACACTTTTTTGTTTCTCCCCCTTAGAGAATAATTTCTTATATGCTTCTTTTCCTTTCACATGCTTCTTCTCCCAATCTTCCTTTCCTTTTTCACATGCTTCTTCTCCCCCTTTGACATTGATGACAAAGGAAATATAATATTTTACATTGATTTCTCCTTTGACATGAAAAATAGAATACTCATAATGATAACACCTAATACTACCTACTCCCCTTGATAAGTAGCCACCAAAACATCAACCCAAAAGAAAGATAGATCCATAGATCCATAGTATTGATTCATCTCCATATGCATCTAGTTCAAGAAAGGAGGGGAAATAACCCCCAACTTCTCTCGGAGATACTCAAAAGTATCTTTAGGAAGAGCCTTCGTGAAAATATCAACAACCTGATCCTTCATTGAAACATACTCAAGCTTTGTACTTCATTTTCCATGACCTTCTCTCTAAAGAAATGATATCTAGTAGATATATGCTTCATCCTTGAGTGCATTACCAGATTCTTTGAAATGTTAATTTCACTTGTATTATCACAAAAAATAGAAATGGGATCATCATATACCACTATGATATCTTTCAATGCCTGTTTCATCCATATAACTTGTGTACAACAAGATGCAACATCAATATACTCAGCTTCAACAGTAGACAAGGATAATGAATATTGTTTTTTACTCGACCAAGCCACCAATCTACATCCAAGAAAGAATGTGCAACCACTTGTACTTTTTCTATCATCTACACATCCAACCCAATCTGCATCTGTATAGGCACTAAGTGTACAATTAATATCTTTAGGATACCATAATCCATAATCCAGAGTGCCATTCAAATATCTAAAAATTCTTTTGACAACAACATGAGTTTTGTTAGAGTCTTCTTGAAATTTAGCCACAAGACAAACAACATGCATAATATTTGGTCTAGTAGCAGTCAAATACAATAGTCCACCAATCATAGATCTATATTTTCTTTGATCAGCCTTAGGTGAATCATCATCTTTTCCCAATTTGCATCCATTCACCATAGGAATACTTACCGGTTTGGAACCATCCATCCCAAATTTCTTTAGCATCTCTCTCACATAATTAGACTATGAAATGAAAATTCCCTTCTCTGTTTGATTAATCTATAGCCCAAGAAAGAAATTCATCTCCCTAAACATAGACATTTTAAATTATTTCTACATCTCTTCCGCAAACCTCTTGCACATATTTTCATTTCCTCCAAATATAATGTCATCAACATACACTACTAGAATCAAGATTTTGTCATATTTAATCTTAAAGTACAAATTATTATCTACCGTACCTTTGTTAAAACCTTTCTGAACCAAACACCTATCTAACCTTGCATACCATGCTCTAGGATCTTGCTTTAACTCATATAAATCTTTCTTCAATTTTCACACTATATCCAGTTGATCTGTTAACTGAAATCCTTCTGGTTGTTCTATATAAACTTCTTCTTCTAGTTCACCATTCAAAAACGCTGACTTGACATCCATCTAATAGACCTTAAAGTCTTTATGAGCATCAAATTCCAAGAACATCCTTATAACTTCCATTCTTGTTACCGAAGAAATTTTTTCCTAAAAATCTATGCCTTCTACTTGTGAGTAACCTTTACAAACAAGCCTCGCTTTTTTTCTAACAACTTCTCCATTTTTATTCAACTTATTTATGAATACCCATTTCGATCCAATGATTTACCGGGTCTTAATTCACTTCCTAAAAGTTTTATTCTTTCTCAATCAACATAGTTCTTTTTCATTATTTTCCTTCCCAATGTTCATCTCTACAAGCTTCACATACAATCTTCGGTTCAATCTCAAAATGTAAACATAGATTCACTTCAACAACAACTCTACTTCTAGTCAACACCCCTTTTGTATTATCTCCAATAATCTCACTTTCTAAATGATTCTTCTATACATATTTCAGTGTCTTAGGGGACATCACCGAAGCATCTTCTTCTATTTCATTCTATTCATCCTGCTTCCCTTGCTCATTTTTTTCTATTCTTCCACAATCTCTTCTATTCTTACACAATCAGGTTCATTAGATACATATCCATCAATGCCAATAGAATTCTTCATTGTCTCATCAACCTTGACATCAAAAATTTCTACAATCTTTCTTAGTCTTTTATTGAAGCATCTGTATGCCTTACTATTAGTAGAATATCCAAGAAAAATTACTTCCTCACTTCTTGCATCAAACTTACCCAAATTTTCCTCATCTCTTCTAATATAGTATTTGCTTTCAAATACCTTGAAATATTTAACAATAGGGATTCTTCCATTCCATAGCTCATAGGGAGTCTTTGTACTATTTTATCTTTCTTGAACTTGATTGAATACATAAACAACAATATGAATAGCTTTTTTCCAGAAAACCTCCAGTAAACCAGCCTCAGTAATCATTGATCTAGCAACCTTTGAACTGTTCTATTCTTCCTTTCAACGATTCCATTTTGCTGAAGAGTTCTTAGAGTTGATAACTATCTTTTTATTCCATGCACTTCACAAAACATTTTAAACTCATGGGAGGTGAATTCTCCACATCTATCAGACCTTAAGCATTTTATCTTCAAATTCACTTTATTTTCAACCATAGCTTCGAATGCCTTAAATCTATCTAATGAATTTGATTTTTCTCTAAGAAATGTAACCCATGTATATCTAGAATGATCATCAATTAAAAGCATGAAGTACCTTTCACCAAGTAGATTCTTACTCTTGTAGGACCACAAAGATTTGTATGAACTAAATCCAGTAGTCCGGTAGTGGATTATTCCTTTGATCTATAATGATTTCTTGCTTGCTTTCCAAATTAAAAATTCCTACAAATAGCATTAACGTGCTTTTTAATTCTCTATAAATCTCTCACGACTTGAACAACACTAATACTTGCCAAGTTATCAAAATTCATGTGACAAATTCTCCTATGCCATAACCGGCTTTCATTAATTTGAGTCATAAAACATTGTCCATCAACACCCTTAAGTTGATAGATATTCCCTCTAGATTTATTTCCTGTAGCAATCAATGTTCTGGATCCTTTTCGGATCTCACATCTCTCATCCTTAAACACAAGATCATATCCTTTTCTACACATCTGACTAACACTCAATAGATTATGCCTTAAACCCTTAACATAGTAGACATTGTCAATATGATGCTTTCCATCAAAACTTATTGAATCTATCCCACATATTTTAGCACCAGTATCATCTCCAAACATAACCAAGCCTCCATCATATTTTTCAAGTTTTAAAAGCTTACTTTTATCACCAGTCATGCGATGTGAACAACCATTGTCAATTACCCAAAAAATCTTCTCTTGTTTAGTGTGTAGGGCAGAGATAACCGTACCTTCATTTTTATCCTTCTCTAGAGGGATTTCTTTTACCCGTTTTAAAGAATTAGCATAAGTAGGTTCATCCTTAATTGCCAAGAACAAGCATTCATTTTCATCAAGGTCTTCATATTTTGAATCCTCATTATATATACTAGCATTCTCTTTCACATAATAAGCTCTGTTAATCTCATTTCCTTTATTTTCTTTCTCATATCTTTATTTATTTCTTTTAGCTCTTTCCAGACACTTTGCAACATAATGACCTACTTCTCCACAACTAAATCAATTAAAGGGAAACTAACCTTCAAACTTACCAGAGCCTTTCCTCATTCTTCTTACAAAGTTAGCTTCTATTTCATCAAAGTTTTCTTCATTTGAATATTCAACTTTTGTAGCTCTAAAACCAGTCTCTAATTTGCACCCATTTCTTAGACTCGGCTTCCTCATCTCATAAGATGTCAAAAATCCCAATAGAAGATCCTTAGTACATTATAATCTATAGTCTACTCAATAGCACTCACCTTACCACTGTAAGCATCAGGAAGAGTTTTGAGAATCTTCTTTACAATCTTGGTTTCATCTATAGTAGCACCAAGTCCTAGCATTCCGACCACTATTTCATCCAATCTCTATACATAAGCTTTAATATTCTCATCTTTAGACATATGTAGAAGATCAAACTATGTCTCCAAGTTATGTAATTTTGCCTCTTTGACTCTTTCATCACCATCATGCACTCTTTCCAAAGCATCCTAGACTTCCTTAGCCGTTTTCAAACTCTGAACCTTAATCAACTTGGAATGTACCAGACTATTCTTCAAGATAAAATTTTCCTTATTGTTTGCTTCATGTGCTTTAATCTCTTCAAGTGTACTCAAACCATTAGCAAGAGGAGTGTAAGAATTTTTGTAAGATTTCTCCACATCATATCTGCAATACTCTAGATATTCTTCCATCAACACTTTCTAGATACCATAATTAGTTCCATCAAACCTCGGATAATCAAAAGCCATTTTTCCAGCCATCTTGGACCTTCCTCAAGTGGTTAAGCTCTTCACCAAGGAACCTTGCTTTGATACCAATTGTTGAATAGGACAATTGAGAGGGGGGTGAATCAATTGTCATAGAATTAAACCTTTAATTCAATCACCAAAACTAATACTTAATATTGCTTAAATGATTAATCATCAAATGCCAATGCAAAATCTCAAATCCAACATATAAACATAATAACACCAAATTGACGTGGAAAACCCAATGAGGGAAAAACCACGGTGAGGATTAACTCACACTATAAAGAATATCAAAACTGATTACAAAAGGCTCACTGCCTGAAATAAGGACTCGCTATCTAGAACAAGGACTCACTGTCTAGAACAAGGACTCACTATCCAATAAGGATAACAACCTGGAGGGCTCACTTCCATAGAGATATAAAGAAGACTTGTTATAGAGAGACTACAATCCCAATGCAACAAAGGATTCCACCATAATCACTTGATCAACTTGCATGAATGATAGAGTTCACCTTTTGCTCACCGCATCCAGAAACTTAACATTAAGCTTCGCATAGATCTCCCACACTCACAACACACTCACTTACTTAATAGAATCAATGTCACACCAAACTACACTTTCTCTTTTCTCTTATCGCTCTTCTTCTTCGCTCTTATATATTTTCCATCACTGACTCATCTTGTATTTATACCATCATCAACTTTGAAACATATCTGAAGTTAGCTATCCAAATCCAAGTTCAAATTAGGTTGGCGCCAAACTATCCTAGGGTGGAATTAGAATGAGGGTGACCCAAACACATGCTTCACAGGGACCCAAATAGATCCACCACACTTCATCATCCTCAAAAGTAGTATTTCACACAAGGTTGGCCAAACTAGTGCAAAACACATAGAACCATTAAGCACAAACTTTCCAAAATTTGAAATTAACTTCAATACAATTGGGGAAACTCAACTTTAGAACCACATGTCATAAGACTTTATCAAAGAGAAATCTGGACCAACATTTCTCCCGTACCTCAACCAAAAATACAGAAAACCACAGTTCACAACTAGTGAACATAACTTGCACTGTACAACGAACCAACAACCAAAAATATGAATATAGCACCTTCTAACAGCCATGAACAACATATCTGAACCACACAACCATAGGAGCAAATCTGGACCAAAACCTGAAGCAACCATTGAATACATGCAACATATCTTTATTAAAATTTTCTCAATATCCTCAACATATACAAAAATAACAACTAGTGGATAACAATTGACTAGTTGACATCAATGGCAACACCTTCAATCTTTCCATTCTTGCAACAAAGTGCATATTAGATCATAATATTCCTCCTTCATTTGACTATATGATAGGCTATGCTTAAGAAATTAATCCTGAAGAAGCTCATATTCCATCTCCAAGCTCTTCACAAAGTCAATCCATACCATCCTCACTGAACTCATTGTCTAACAATAAGCCCTCCAAAGATCTTGCCCAAGGGCTATCTGTAGTAGATGATATTGATTATAAATAAAATTCATAAAAAAATGCTATCCAAATCCAAGTCAAGAAGATCCAATCCAACCACAATCATGTCCTCCATCACCTTCCATATCCACCCAAGATTTGTCATCCTCATCCAAAAATTCTGAAGCTGTACCCTGACATCCTCCATTCATAATGAACCATCTACCTAAAGCTCATGTCAAGAAAACACTCCTAAGCATGATGAAGGTTGCTTTGAGATGAGTCAAGATCAAGATCCCATTTCACCAAAATACTACCATAAGCTAATGAAGATTTTCCAAGCCGTCAACAAAACTTGTTTTGAAATAAGCCGAGATCAAGAGCCTACAACTTCTCCATGATACTATCACGACCTAATGATAATTTTCCAATCCATTCAATATTTCACAAAATATGATTATAACCTTACACCAACAACTCTTACATCTAATTGTGAGGTACTTGCTTCCACTAGACATGTAGATGATACTAATTCAAAACAAGCATCTCCTACTTCAAACATATTTGAAAATGATGAAGCTATACTCAAGTTCATAGGATAGCATGATAATATACTAGAAAAAGACCATGAAGAAGGATTCTATACCAAATTTGGAACAAACACATCTTTTGAAGTATCACCAAAATCTACTACTTCTCAAGTTCAGGCCGAAGGTATTGAGTAGGGATCTACACCACATAATCAACACATGACTATTCTTGATAGTTCTCAACATCAAGATATTAGTTGTTTGATAGTCAAATAATCTAATCATAATAGTGATACCTCAATTGTACTAGGGGCAACCTTATCTAGTGCAAATATCAACATGGGAGTCATGAGGGGTTATTGTGATGAAATTGCTGCTAGTAATTCTACCATCCACGTCATGAATCATTGTTGTCATATCTTCCCACCTGTTAATTGGGGCCAACAAGAAATAAATTCTCAAAAAGGAAAAGAGAAAATTGTTGAATCTAATGAATCAAAAAATCAAAATGGACAAATAAAGATCATATAGATTCTAAAACAAGAGAAAATAAATGATCCAAGTCAAACTCCATTAGTCAAAGAAACTATGGAGCAACAAAAAAAAGAAAAATCCAGTTATCAAAAGCATCCATCAATATAAAAAGAAGCTTCAATATCACATGATCAAGTTGGTCCTAAACCCACTCCAACTTCCACATCCACATTTCATACCTCATCATCCCAAGCTTGGAAAACAAAATATTCAATATCCAAGCTGTCAAATAATACATCCTTATCTCATATCGCTTATCAAAATTCACCAATCCCAAGAAGAAGAACATCCAAATCACCCATTAACCTTGTACTGCCAGCTACTCTTTATCATAAGGACTTTAAGATAATTTTTATGGTGATGTTTGCACTTAGATAAGGCTAATCCTAGTATCAACAAAGATTACAAGCACATTCAAGAGTTATATGCAAGTGCTTGTATCTTGGAATTATAAATCCACCATTTGGGATACATTGGAACATCATGACAGTAATGTCCACATCAATACCCATAGAGGGTTCAACACGATCAAAGTAAAAAAAAAGTTAAAAGAAAATAGTAAAGAGAAAAATTTCATCCTCTAGTGAAAATTGCTTCGGTGGCGCTTTGGACAAGTACTATGATGAAAACCTGGTAAACATGTGTCAAGTGTAGAATCAAGGATTCATGCACATTGTTTCAGTTGGAAGCAACTTATCTTATCCCATCCATAGTAAGATCCCACATCCTATCCATTTTGAACCATAATAAAGTCCATGATCCATATCAAACCCATCTATTTTAAACCTATCTTGATCTTGGAAAAAGTTGGGGGAAAATACTCCAATTTTGCTTATAAAATCTTGACATGATATTTTCCATCGACTATATCCTATTCCATGTCATACTACCATCTAAATCTATTATGATCCAGACATCCCATCATTATCTATCCCTATCCAAACACAGATTCTTTATCTTAATATGGTGTATCACTACGAGGTATTCCTTGGAAGTAAGATCCTCCATTCTGAAGGTTCCTCCACACTCAACCCCATTTATCCACTCATGATGTTCTATACATTGCTAGATGTTGGGGGAAAATACTTACATATTTCTTCAAAAAAAGCCTTGGTCTGTGTCCTCTAACTCATTTTATGACTTAAACATGTTCAAACAAAATCAAAATTGATCCAAACCAATCTTTACTATATAATCATCTATGAAATCTTGAGCCTTGGCTTAGTTTTTAACAATCAAACCAAATCACATGATTTTAGCCTATCCAATCAGTATAAATTCAAAAATAAAATACATCCAAATAATCTTGAAGATCCAAAAAAATCATAAAATCCATAAAAAATCCAAAAAAATTGCAAAACAATCAAAATTCCAAAAACATTGTTGTTTGTCTTGGTACGAGCCACCTTTAGTCCAATAATCAAACTACGATGTATTTGCATGTATAACGTAGGCAAGTATATCTTTGATGAGCTCCCGAGACACTAGGTCAGTCCCCTTATGGTCTCTAAATCTCTCACAATACCAAAAAAAATCAAATAATCTGAAAACACCAAAAAACAACCTCAAATAACCTCAAAAAAGCACAAAAACATTTAAAAAATCTCAAAAAATCTTATCTCTACTATCACCTATCTGCAATAAACTATCCATTCATAATAAAAAAATCATCGCCTTCAACCTTTGACAAAGCAATCAAACAAACAAAGCAAACATTGAAATCCCAAAGCATTCAAGTAAAAATATTAAAGACTTGATCATTATCAGACTAAAACCACACCTAAGTGTTATATACTTATCTATCAACATCATCATCACCATCAACATCCTGGTATGTGCCTTAATAGATATATCATTCCTACAATAGGCATCATTGATGGATACCATCTCTAAACAATCAACATATTTGGCAAGTGATACAACAACTTTGTTCTTCTATTTTGATCTTTTCTTTTGATTTATCTTATTGTCTCATTCTTGTGACCTCTTGAGGATGTTCATAAGGATTTAGAGAGGAAGGAATGGGGGCATGGTCATTGATTTCATATGCTGTGTTTTTTGGATACTTTTGCAATATGACCATGGTGAATACTTGCCTTGTGTGTGTGGAAGTTGTTTCAAAAAACCTAAAGTGGCCTTGCATGTTAGGTTCTTCATACCTCTCTGTGCACTAGTTTGAAATGCTCTAAACTTCTAACCCATACACTCATAACAAGGTTTACATATGTTTGGTATGAGCAAGAATACTCCTTGTTTGCAGAGTCAAAGTACACACAATAGATACAAAGTTGTCTTGGTTATTAATACCTTGTTACATCGTGTCTATTTGCTACATTAATAAGGATTTCTATGGTGAAAATTACTTAGTTTTTCCTTAAGAAAAAGCATATTCATCACATCTTCATACATCATCAATCATTATCACTCATCCATCAATCATCTATTCATATATATCATCATAACATGTGGATTTTCAACAATTGGATCAACATCATCAATTTCTTCTATCATCTAATTTCTTTCTAACTATTTTTCTCACTAACATACCCATCCTGCATCATAACATCATTAGTTTCGCATGCATCTTGCATCCAAAAAATCATTAGCATATCATATCCATCATATGATAGTGCATTAATCTATCACATATATCATATAATCCATATCATGTATCATACACACATCATGCATATAATTGAATATCAGAAAATACAAAAGTAATCATCACATTCTGCATCATAAATCACGCATCCATATCATAAGCATCAATGCATCCATAACCATAACATATAAAATAAATCATCATCATTATATAAAGAATACATCATGAACATCATATCCATTATAAAAAGACAACATATGTCACATAAAAAATAATCGTATTTCATATCTAGTGGAATCAAAATATACATATATATAGGAGGCTTGAAAGGTTGATGAATATATATATATATATATATAATATAAAAATCATGTCTACAACAAATTATCTACAATAACATAAGAACAATGTACATCAATCAACCCTATTGATCCTCTATCAGACTGCTCCCCATCAGGAGGCGGTGTGACTATGATAGGGTGATTGGTGAGGCTGTAGAATAGGACTTGAGGGCCGAACTAATGGTTTGCTGACATATACTCCCCTAACCTGCTCAATCCTGCTGTTGTGGTAGCACTCTTGGATCCAAACCTCGATTGTCTCTCTGATTGTGGAACCACCACCACATAGAAGGTCTTGTAATAGGTCCTCTCCGTCATTAGCTGATTTTTCTCTCACATATATCTATCCATGATGATGGAGGAGGCTTGTGAAATATCTAGCTACACACGTTTCCCCCACTTTGTGACTCTCTCTATAATGGCATTGTCCCTCTCCTTGTGGGCCTGATCTCGCTTAACTGTGAGTATAATAATATGTGCATTGGAGGCTTGTTTTCATGCTATCTTCGCATTTCACTCTCCTGTACGAGTGTATCTATCTATAATGGCTTGGTCATGCTTGGACCTAGCCTAATCATGATCTGCAGTAATCTATGTAAGCCTAGTTGTGAGGTCACCCTATCTCTAATCTGGCAGTGGGGATGGTGCCTGTTGATCCTGATGGTCCTGATGATCATCTCCTTGACCATCCTAATACCCCAGGTCTTGATGATCATCATGTTGCTATACCGACTGCTACTCTATAGCCACCCTAAGTCTCTATCAAGCCTCATGGCCACCAAATGCTCCTCCTCATCTCCTCCTCCTACCAACAAGTTATGCAACACCTCCTAGGGGAAGATTGAATTTGAGTGGTCTCTTCCTAGCCCACCATGTGTCATAGTCTATAGTAGTACCTGGGTCATTAGGACCTACTACCCATCCCTAACCAAGTGGAACCGGCTTCCAGAACTCTATAGTAGCAGTCCTAGAAGCTCTTAATCCCCATGTAGCTACCTCCCTAGTGGTCTTGGCGAAGTGTGTGTGATAATCTTGACCCAAAATAATTTCTCTCATCGAACTGGTGGCGAACCCTCTCTAGTAAATACCTCTCGATGATCTGATCTATACGCCCAATTAGCCATCAGGTCTATTGGTAGTATGTAAGATGAGCATGATCATCATCCCATGCCTCACATCCCAGGTATGGTCTCCAAACAAAATGTGTTATAAATAAAATATAGCCCTCCAGTACTTAATTGACCTAGCTAGTTGTAATGCAAATAATTATGATACCTAGAGGAGTAGGGGTCATCAACATCCCTATCATCAATACCAATAGGCCACATGACCGCCACTATCCTCAACCACACCCACACATGTAATAAGCTCACACCTGTAGAAAGCTTGGTCCCTCATCAATAATAGACCTAGTGCATGTCATGATACAAATGTGCTAAAACACATGGTCCCCAGACATATCGAGTGCCCTCTATCATCATTCTCTCAATACAGATACCCCATTTGATTGGAAATTGTCAAGACTACCTATCGACATTAGTGGCCCTATAATCAAACTAGCTAGAGTAATGGTTAGCTCATGTACCTCTCCGATGTAGGGAGTCAAATCAATTTTCCTGTCAGTAACTGTTAATCACCGCTCACCAAACATCCTGGCCATGCATATAGCTCCTTGATCGACACTGTACTCAATAAGCTCTCTATAGATAGGAATCCTCAAGATGGGATAAACATCCTCTAATATGATAGTGCACTTTCCTATTGGAAAGTAGAAGGTAGCCATCTCATATCTCCATCTCTCTACTAGAGCTAACATCATTGCTTTATGGGTGCGAATCTTTGGCATGTAAGCGATATGGTCAAGTCCAACCACTGTAAGGACCTAAATCTAGAAATCGTAAATGTGTGCTAGCCGATCCAATAATCAAGGGCTTCTCTCTTGTGCATATAGTGGATGAAGTGTAGCCTGCAAGCATCGAACCCACAACATCAAATTGCTAAAAGATTGATAAAAAATGTCAAGTCTGCTACAAAATTGAGCAAATGTGTTGCTTTCTACAAACATGAGTATGTTTTTGTGCAAACATGTCACTTTATACAAACATGAACTTGTTTTTGTTGCAAACATGTCACTTTATAAAAAACATGATAAAAAACTAAAAATTAGTATGCACAGTTGCATTTTGCAAACACGATTGTCAAACAGGTTGTATTGAAGCATACACGATGGTTTTATACAAAGGAATCACCCTGAGGCAAACATGAATATTCTTAAACTACAAATGCAGTAATACCACACCAAACACGATAATCTAGAGGACTACCGTGTTTGCTTGTCCTACCTTTGGCTAACAAATTGAAGTGTGGAAAGTAAACACAAGAAAATGTTAGAATATTGCATACTATAGTGCCTGTGTCGACTAGCCATTGGTATTATCGAACTAGCTCTATGTGATGTGGTGCTCTTGGAGCTCATGTCATCACGAATGATCGTTTATAGCTAGAAATCTCCAAAAGTTAGTATCTAAGAGGGTTGAGAGTGAAAATGAGGATCCTTTGAACCCTAATTGCCTATTTAATCTCCCCAAACCTAGAGTTTCGCCTGTGACCACCCTTCCATGCTATTTGTTGAGCACCTTGGATCATCTTGATTGTTATATGTGACCCCTAGGGATTTTATTTTCATCCTCTTTACATTTGAGCTAGTCATGATCCTTGTTGTGAGCCTGAACTAACGTAATTTTTTGTCCAAACTCTTGAGGGGATAGTCCAACATCCTATTGTCCTTCCATCATCCATTGGGGCACAGTGAGGTATCTTTAAAAATTTTCAGTCTTCATCTGAGCATTGAATGTCTTTGAAATAATGCAACAAGTACATTGTGTCAAAGAGGGGCAACATGTAGACATGTAAAAATACCTAATGTGTATCACACATATTAACATTGCATTTTTCCATTATTTTCATCATTCTATTATATCATCAGTGCATTTTCATCGTTTATCATCATTTGCATCAATAATCCCCTTTTAACATCATTTAACATCATTTCCATCATTTAATCCTAATTCCATCTATTAATTGAATAATCTTGAGCTATTTAATTAATTCATCATTTTCTTATTAATTATCCTCTTTATCATCCTAATTGAATAATTTTTAATTATTTAATTGGTTTAATTCAATATTCTTCTAATCTCTTATAATTAAATAATTTTAATTATTTAATTATCCCATCTTTAATCCTCATCTCATTCAATGGAATATTCTTTTTTCAAAAGAGCATATTCTCATCCTCCACAATTAAATAATTTTAAATAATTTTACTATCTTAATTCCCTCCATAAAGCATATTTCCAAGGAATATTCCTTTTTCAAAATATCTTAACTAACTTTTGTCTCAAGCATTTCTAACCCTCCATTTTTGAGATCAATTCTCCACCCTTCATCCTCAAATATCTCAACCAATTTCCTACAAATGAGGAGATATTTGGAGTTGTAACTAATCTCATCCCCTCATCCTCCTTGACTCACTTTCCTTTGTGGGTGTTAAGGTGCAATCTCAACCCTTCTTTGTGGGTATTGAGATGCAATCTCAACCCTTGATCTAATTCTTGAAAACCTATAAAATCACCCTCATTTTTCCATAATCATCACCTAGAATTTGAGTATTGAGATCTTGTTTCTTTGAGCTTTGAGAGAAATTGAGCAACCATTCTATGTTTCATCTATCATCTAGGACATCATTGAGATTTTGCAAGCATAAGGAGCTAAGTTTTGAGCATTCCAACACCATCAAACAAGCTTCTCCTCCAAATGGGATGTAAGGTTTACACTTGTGCTTGATTTCAATTTGTTTAGCTTAATTTACTAATCATTTGTGTGTTTATTTCATAGCATAGAGGCATTCAATCTCATTGGTAAGTGGGTTTTTGATCATTTCATATTTTGGGTCTTTGGATTTCTAATCCTAATTGAAGAATTCTCACTTATTTATGCAATTTCCACTTAACCATATTAAATATACAATACAATAAATGGTGGAATACCAAGAGACACATGTCACCTCTTTACAAGCACCCACTTGGAAAATACCAATAGGCACTCATTTTTCTTTTTCCTTATTTTTTATTAACTTGTTCTAAGTGTCCAAATGTGGGGAAATAATATTAAATATTTATGTCCACAAGTCACCTTTATCGATGCTAGTGGAACACATCACCCCTTATGAATGTAATACAAATAATGATGATTATAAATATTACAAAATATTTTTCCAATACACCCTAAGTGCTTAGGGACACTTTCCAAGGATGTTGGAACCATGCAATAGGACATAGGATTTACAAGGTAGATGACACCTTAATCCTAACATTCTCCCACTTGACATCATATATTATAAATAAATCCATAGGAATCACAGAAAAGGGAAGACATCTTGTTAGCAAGAAAACAAAACAACAAGATATCATTGGGTAGAACATACCACATCTTGCTGCAAAGCACTTGTGGAGCCTAATATTGTAAAGATACCAACTAGAATAGGGGTAGAATATATGGGTTGCATCCCATCTTGAATATATATGTATAGGGAAATATATGAATAATAAAATATAGATGTATGTATATGTAGGTAGAGATAGATGTGTATGTATATGCAAAGAAAAGATGGACATATGAAAGACCTTTGTATGAATTGTATATGAATGTTTAAGGATTATATGTGAGAAAAGAAACTAAGTAGAGTATAGGGGAAGACATATATATTTCACCCTTTTGAATATGATTAATATGATTGCTGATGAGTGTTTTAGCACCACACAACACAAATAAAACATGAGTGTTCTATCTCTATTAAAAGGTGACTCTCTTCAAAAAAACTTTAGAAAATGACCCCAAGGTTTATAAAGTCAGGTCTTGACAATGCAGAAAACAACTCAATAGTGATGTGATTTTCTGGTAATCACGAGGGGCCTTACAATTCAACAAGGTTGGAAGCGTTAAACTCAAATGAGGGTTTCATGAAATTTGAAAATGTTTGCAGAACCTTACTAAAATTTCCAGATCTGAGACCTGGAAGTGACTTACCATAAAATGTGGCAATGTGGTGATGCTTTTGATTCTAAAACTAATCGAAAGAAAGATCAAAAGATAAAGGGTTGAGAGAGAGATCCTAATCTAGCACCTAAGATCAATCACAACAAAGGTTAATTCTTCAAATAGACAGATCCCCCAATAAACCAATTCTTGGTTAACCAGGATTAAATCCCCAATATAATAGAAATGGTAAAATATTTAAAGGAATACTCAAAAAAATTTAGATCATAAACATCCATACACATATCCAATTACTGGCACAATATGAATAAACATTCACAATTGAACTAATGTAATAGAAAGGTTCAAACTAACTATGCACAACAACTTACAATCAACAAGCCACTAATAGTATGAACCGAAGATTGATCAATTTTTCCACCACTTCACCATTAATATGAATGAATTGAAGCTAAAATTTGAGAATAAGAAACAAGAAACCATAACACTTTCAATCTCAACATAGAAAATCACCAAATCAATGACCTATCTATATTAATTTCTCCAACATTTGCTTAACAATCTCAAGTTCTCTCCTCTCCTACTTTCCTTCTACTCTACTCCTACAACTGAATTCTCTTACTCTTGAAATATCCTCTACAAGTGAACAGGCATAGGCCTTTTATAGATGTTACATTACAAATCAATGACCAGGATTAATTCCATTTCAAGGGCCCTAATTACATCAACATTTAATATTTGAATTACATTAGGTTTTGACAACACATGCCTCTTTTACATCCAATCAGATAATTCTGTTACATTTTTTATCCAAGGAGGAACAAACATCCTCCTAGGTTTCGATGATCAACTCCTCATTGGAGGAATAAAATAGCCTCCTTTTTGTTCTTTTAAGTTACTCTTCTCGCTGTTAGGCATAGATTCTCATGCATATTTACATTAAGTACTGATATTTACCATTTAATTTCAGTTTAAAATCTCCTTGTTGGTGAATAAGGCCTTGCACAAATCCATATGTAGGTTCATCTTGACCATTTAATTAAATTACAACTCCCTCCAATTTATGGCACAATTTCATATGTTTGTCCTTTAATGAATTGATCCTTTATCCCTCCAAGCATCTTGAAAAGCACCTATGTCATAAAATATCATAATTTAAACCTCAAGAAATGATAAATTTATCTTTTTTAAAATATTAAAATTATCAAGAAAATTTTATTTTTTGAAAAACTTTCCATTTTAGGAAATTTTCCATTTTGGGAAACAAAAATTATATTTTGAGAAAATTTCCATTTTGGAAAAATTTCCATTTTGGGAAATTGACTTTTGAGGGGATTTGACTTTTGTGGGCCGGAGCAATGTAGAATCCGAAGGCCTTGGCGTTGTGACAATAAAAACCCGCACAAAGTTTTTCGCAAAGCTCAAACACTTAGCAAATTTTGAGTTTGTCCATTTTGGCATGTGGAAAAATGCATAAGAAGAGTGCCTAAGCCTAACACTTGATAATTTTGGCCATTTCAAGAATTGTAGAAAATATGACTGCCGAAGCTAGAGGTTTGCAGACCGGAGCAATGCAGAAGCCGAAGGCTTCAATGTCGATGCACTTAAAACCTATAAACGGGTTTCCTCAAGGCCCTAACACTTAGTTCTTTTGGGATTTATATATTTTAGCACACGGGGAAATTGATATGAAGGGCATCTAAACTTAATACTTGATGATTTTTCCCTTCTCTAGAATTGTGGAAAATACGACTTAGAAGTCGGAGGTTTGTGGGCTAGAGCAATGTGGTAGCTAGTGGTTTGGGATTTATCTATTTGAGCAAGTGGGGAAATGGATATGGAGGGAATCTAAACTTAGTACTTGATGATTTTTCCCTTTTCTAGAATTGCAAAAAATATGACTGTGAAAGTCAGAGGTTTGTGAGCTAAAGCCTCTGGTGTTGGTACATTGGAAACTTGCAAATGGTTTTCCTCAAGGCCCCAACACTTAGTTTTTTGGGATTTATCTATTTGAGCACATGGGGAAATGGATATGAAGGGCATCTAAAATTATTACTTGATGATTTTTCCCTTTTTTATAATTACGGAGAATATGACTGTGAAAGTTGGAGGTTTGTGGGCCAGATCAATGCGGAAGTCGGAGGCTCCAATGTCGATGCACTGGAAACTCGCAAACAATTTTCCTCAAGGCCCCAACACTTAGTTTTTTTGGGATTTATCTATTTAAGCGTGTGGGGAAATGGATATGAAGGGCATCTAAACTTAGTACTTGATGATTTTTCCCTTTTCTAGAATTATGGAAAATATGACTGTGGAAGCTGGAGGTTTGTGGGCTAGAGTAATGTGAAAGTTGGAGGCTTTGGCACCGGTGCATTGGAAACTTGCAAATGGCATCCCGCAATGGCATTCTCGCACAAATTTTCTACAAAGGCTAAAACTTAGACTTTTTTAATGCAAATCAATTTGGTATGTGGGGAAACCATTATACAAAGGCCAAGGCTAAAAGATTATGAGTTGCATTTGTCAGTAAATCACCGCATGGACAAGGAAAATGACTCCATAACCCAAATATGAAGCATGATTATCAACCAAAGGGAAAACCTATGCAGACTCAGTAATGACTAGACCCTAAACAATCGGAGAAGGCAAAACAAAAAGAGGGGGTCCCTGATTTTAGTAGGGTGTGTGTGCAAAATGCACAACAATGTTGATTTCCAAAATTCTATCTAATTAAGGTTATTTTCCAATTTGTAAATATCTAATTAATTTCTTCACGTGTCTAAATCAAAGGGTGTTTACCTTTATATTACTGAGTTTGAGGTATAAACTACAATACTCAAAAAGTACTTGGAGCTCATAACTTCAGTTCATGTTTCCCTAGATTTCTTGCTAAAATTAGTTCTATTGTTGGGACCTTGGTTAGGTGGTATAAAGGAGAGTAACATGCATAATTTTAAAAAATTGAATCATACATAGAGAAAGAAAATAAAATCAACGAGGATATGAAAATATTCCAAATTATCCTCTTGGTGCTTATCCTGTGAGAGGGGGTTAGGCACCAAGGGGATTGAGAATGGAAAGGGGGGAGATTCTAGAAGGGATCTCCAAAGAAATGTGACTTCTAAAGAAAAACTACCAAATAATTACCACGGGAAACAATAAAAGGATTCATGAAACCCTAAATAAATCATACCCATGGGAAAAGGAGATAATCCAACTTCAAGAAAGATTAGAGAGAAAATTGAATTGGCTAGAAAAGTAAACATGGCAAGCCCAAATGGAGAAGAGAGATGAAAAAATAGAAGAATGAAATAGAAGAAAGAAATCACAGAAGAATGAAAATTGCAGAGAGAATGAGAATTGAGTGTGCCATTGAGGGTTCTGCCGAGTGTGCCAAAGGGGTTGCTACCAAAGAAATAAAGAAGAAGATCAAAAGGAAGAATGGAAAACTCTAGAAAGATCATAATTATGGGGGAAAGAGGAAGACAATTGATAACCAGTATAATGAAGAATCTACAAGATTTCTATTAAGGCCTTACAATAATATGAAGACTCCATTACTACTACATTCTTCAAATAGTCAAATAATTAGACTGGACCTATCAAACCTCACTATTAATATGGACAATAGATTTGTGGAATTTCTAAAATATTTGAAGAAGACTCCATCAATTCAAGAAGAATATTTAGAAGAATTAGTCAACATGAGTATAAAGAAATTGGAAGAAGAAGAAATAAGAAAAAGTGGAGAAAATAGATTGAATTTCCAAACAAATAAAATAACATTAACAAATAAAAAAATAAAAAATGTATTTTGAAGAGTCACAACCCCTCGACTAGAATCCATCCCCTTAGCTATATAAGAGTAATAATTTTGAAAGAAGAAATACTACCAAACAAGGAAACATGAGAAGAAGAAGAAAGAGAAGTAGAGTGGGAATAAATACTTGGAAAATATTTTGATATAAAATTGGAAAGAGACAAGGGAAGAGAGTAGAAACCTTATACTGTTAGAAAGGTAAAGAAAGAGAAAGAAGAAAAACCTAGTCCACAAATAAAAAAAGTTGAAATTAGAGAGAGAAAAGACAAGATGGAATCATCATCAATATCCCAATATTTGGAAAAGATACAAGAGAAGTTACAAAACACATATTCTTACTAGAATCCCTATGGGAAAGGAAAGATATTGATGGAGATAAACCAAAACTTCTTGAATTTGTATCCTCACTCATAAAAAGGGTATTAGATTGGTATAAGAAGATCCATCCTAAACATGGGAATAGATGGAATAAAGTAAAACAATCTACAAGTCCTAGCTAACTTTGATACTCCAAACATTCCAATAAAGAGTGTTAGTAAAATGAGGGATCTAGTACAAAAGGAAGTAGAATTATTAAAAGAATATGATAGACGATTCAAAAAAGTTTACTGTAAATTAGAAAACCATTGACAACGAGGTAGAAGATAAAGTGGTTCATTTTTGGACTACAAAATGACATACGAGCAACTTTAGATGGAAAAATATTTTTAATACTTATATAGCCTAATCACCATGGCCTACCACATCGACACACAAACTTGTTGTAGACCTTATAAGGATGACATGAAAGAAAATATTAAGTTACAACTTGTGGTAGAACAACTAACCATACAAAGCTCAATTTTAGCAAGGGAAGAAACAAAGAAAAATAAAGAAATTTGGTGCACATATTGCTCAACAGGGCACCTTTGAGATGATTGTCCTAAAGCACATGGAGAAAGAATGACAACCAAACTACATGTAGAATTAAAGATAGTATCGACCAAGACAAATTCAGTATATTGTGGAACATGCTAAGAATGAGATAGTCACCTCACATAGGATTGTGTTGCAAACCAATTTCAAATCCGCAATAGACAAAATCATCACTATCTTAGATGCCTTAGGAATTACAACTATGATGTAAACATAGATAGGAACATAGATTATATCAAAGGACTAGAAGAAAGACCTCTATACAATGCACGATATAGGAAATTGCTATAATAAAAGAGCATATATGTTACAGAACAACCCTATGGAAGATTATATGTAAGATAATAGATAGTCCAATTACAGAGGAGGAAGAAGATTCAAAAGAAAAAACTGCTAGAGAAGTGATGCCACATGTTACAACTATGAGAAAGTAGGACATTATTTCACAAAATATTGGGTAAAGAAGAGAAGAAAATGTGCTTTTTGTGAAGATGATTCACATGATATATTTAAATGTGATAAGGCACAACAATACTATCATAATACAACATGTTCAAGAGGTGATGATCTATAAGACAATAAAGGAGCTAGAGTGATTAGAAGAGTATTGCAAGGGGTAAAAAGATGCCAAGTAATATATAACTAGCTATCAAATGCATAAAATGAAGATTATTCTGGAGAAGAACAACCATAAAAAATAAACAAAAATAAGAAATTTAGAATAAAGAACAAAGCTACAACATTAAATAGATAGGGAAGAGATATCAGAAGACATAGAAGGGAGGTTGAAGAGATTACTGAAGAATCAAAAATGAAAGAAGAGGATTATGACTACTTCCAACCAAATAAGAAACAACATGATAAGATAGTAAAGAAAACAAAGCAACAAATTGTGCAACAACAGAAAGATGAGATAACATTTTTTTCAAAAGTGATGATGTTGAAGAGTTTTGCCTCATTGGATCAATAGAAAGATTTATTAGTAAAATTGAAATAGTTAGAAAAATATTGGAATAAACCAAAATAACAAGTACATCAGATTGCAGAAGATCTGAATTGGAAGAATGGTCCTTTTTTAATTACCTCAAGACTAAATAATAATAAAGTTAAACATGTTATGATAGATCTAGGTACAAACCTCAATATCATTTTGACAACTTCTTGGGAGAGACTAGGAAGACCTAAGATTGTAAGAACACCCACGAATATTAGTTTAGTAGATGGTTCTATCATGGAAACATTAGGTACATGAAAATATGTGGAGGTAAACATAAAAGGAGTTATACAAATTATTGATTTTGAAGTTGTAGAGATGAAGGAACTATTTAACATCTTCCAAGCACTACTCATATTAAGATGGTTTATAAATTCTAATGGGATAACTTAGACTCTAGGAAGGAATAAATCTCTTTGGAAGATAATAATAGAATAGTCCACATTCCATTAGGGGAAAAAGAAGATAGAACATATGTAGAGGAAATTACATAAGATAGAGAAGACGAAGATCCCAAAAACCTCTACTTTATCTCAAGAGTACCCACTATAGAAGAAGATACCCCAATAGTTCCAAAGAGATTGAATTAGCAAGTGATAGTGATAGTACTGATAGTGATGATGTTTTAGAGGCATGGATCCAAGGAGAATAATAATTAACATCACGGAAGTATATGGCTTTCATACAACATTTATGGTACACAAGTAACATATCAAACCTTCACAAATCACTACAAATACAAGAAAGACACCACAAATGCATCAAATCCTCACATGAACACCACTCCAACATATTTTGGACCTATCCAAGCATATAAAAAGAAAATACTCAATACAACACAATCTAGTAACCTACAAAAGAGAACAAGGATATCTCAAATATAAGATCAAAAAAGCAATTAAACATAGGGAGACTAATAAAAATAAGACAATTACAACCCCAATAGCTAAGTCACAGTATCCACACTTAAAGGGTAGGCCTAAGTTTGAACGTCAATTTCCTCGACCTAACCCTAAACACATAAAATGAGGAATCAAACAAAATTATTATATAACCACATTAATATAACTTAAATAAAATTAACATATCAATGTATTATAGTCCTTCCATGAACTACAAAAGGGAAAACACTCATCAAAAAAATAGTCATAGAAAGATAACGGGAAGAAAAAAAAGAGAAGGTGAAAAAATGGCTAGACCATTTATTACACTCACTTCACACAAAAAATTATAAATACCCCTCTCCACCCTTTCACTTCCACTCACAACACATTCTATTCTTGCCAAGCTCTTGCACTCCTACCACTCTGCATTAAACCCATTGATATTTTCTATAAAACCCCAACTACTATAATGGTTGCACCTATTCTCGTAGATGTCTTCCAAAATCTAAGGCCTAAGTATAAATGATTCCCATACTTGAGACAATGGAGATAGATCCAACAGGGGAGTTTTCAAAAGTTTCCATGGAAGTGATATACATAGAAGACATCATAAAATACATCCATGCACCCATCACAGAGAGATCATACAGAATTTGAAGTCCTAAGGCTTAGTCTCCTATAACAAGGTACAAAACAGTAATTGTTGCAATAGAAAAACATAACAAAAAAAGAATTGGACGTGTAGATACAATTCCCAAATTTCATTGAACAAGAAGATTGGGTCTGGATAATCCTAGGTAGATATTGATGAGTACCTCTACATGGACCAACCATACCACATTACAAAAGATGCTATCCAACTGGTGATAGGCCTATGAGCTCAAGGGGAGTCTCGTCGAAGAAGGCCATTAAGAATGTAGAGGTCATCCAATTAACTGAGACAACCTACAATGGTTAGAGCTTAGATGTGACCAAAATCACTAACCCCATAGTCAAGTATGCCACCATGGGCATAGCTTACAATGTCTAATACACCAACCAAGAGGATTCTGCCATTGCAACCACCATCCACACAACGCATTAAATGGTCACAGATAGAAAATACATAGACCTTTGTGAGGTTCTATGGCAAGAACTAATAGAAAACATACATCACACTAAGAAGTCTCACTATCAATTTAGGCATGGGACTTTATTGATATGCATAAACTTCTATTTCATGAAGCAACTACTAGTGTTTGTGGGGAAAGTATAGGATTCAACCCAACTAGTGGCGAACCAGATTGAGGACCATGTCAAACATTTCCAAGATGCCACATCATTTACTATAACATATTAGAGGTTCTCCAAATCCCTCCTAATCTCTAGGTTAGGGAACACATCTTGTATGAGGTGGTTGCCAATACATTAAATAAATAGTCTTCCTTGTAGACAAAGATTACACATTCATGGAATCCATTTGGATACCTCAACTTCCATATGAAGTATCTAATACAGAGATCCACAATTATGCCTCTACATTCCTCTTCGACCTAAAAGATCCACAAGTTGAGAAATTCACTACTTACCAAGAATACATGGATAACCTAGCAAAGAAGAAGGCTGAGGAAATTTTTGACAAAAATAAGGAGAAGCTGCATGTGAAATGGAGCCTAGCATAGTAGGAATTAGAAGAACAAAGCACATCCACTCCCCGTAGGTCCGAAAGACTCCACCTTGGCAACCCACTAGAAGAACCTTCCCAAGGTGAGATGAGTAGGCTAAGGAAATGAAGGATTACAACCATTCCTCCATAGAAGGAATCATCAAAAAAGGATGCTACAAAATCCCTCTTGTAAATGAGTTCAGAGAAGAAGCCTAAGAGGAGAAAGGAAAAATCATAGAGAGAAGTCTCTCCACAAGTGGTCGACGTAGAGGAAGAGGAGCAGATAATTTTAGAGGACACATCCATTCCAAAGACTACAAGTATCCCTGAAGTCTCCCCATTGGTGGATGAGGACCAATTTTATAGTGGTCTATTCTAGGAGGTAATGGACGTGGCATTGCAAAAATACCCAAACATGGTGGGCCCAAACCAACAAATTACAAAGAGGGTGATCATTAGATATATGATAGCATAAAATACAACTTTAGAATATATAATTGATCATTTTTCAAATCAATTGACTACAACATTGAAAAGGAGAAGGGAGAAAGCAACAAAATAAGAATGGTTGAAAGACCTAGCCATTGGAGAAGTGGTTGCTATAGTGACCCCTTCGTAAAAGCAGGATAACAAAGATTCAAACTAAAGAGCTTCGATCCAAACAAAGACTTGATAAGCTAATGATAGAAAAACCAAAAATCACCTAAATAATACAAAATGAGATCAAAGAAGCAACATAAAAATCATATTAGCAGCTACAAAAGGAAGAGGCAAAGCCAATAATAGTGTCTTTAGAACAAGAACAATCTTCTCCCCCTCTACAATCTGAGACACCCTCTTCCTCTATCACATCCTCTATGCATTCCATCAAGGACTTCCTAGCCAAGAAGTAGCTACAAATGATGACATCTCCCCAACTATTACAACTTCCATTAGTAGGGTCACAAGTAGACTTGGAAAGCGTATCACCATTGCATAAATTTTAGTTGGGTGATATCCTGCACCAAACAAAAAGGGAAGAGATCTTGAAACATCATGTGGAGAGCATTGACCAACTAGAGGAGCTAGTAAAGGAGATACAAATTAAATTTCCTAACATCCCAGGAGACTAATCACAACTCTTGGTAGCACAACTAGGAATTTTGGTAGAGGGGGTAATCAAGGACAACCAACTATAGAAGAAAACAATAAGGTAACAAATCCAAGTAGAAACTCAGAAAACAAGGATAGATGAGGAAAGAAAGAAGTGTTTCATCACACACTTTGCATTGGAATCACAAATTTGGATCTTAAAGAATATAGAAGGGGATTTGAATACTCTAGACTAGTTTTTCTTACAACAAACAACAATGACAACAATAACTAAGGATTAGATGAACCAACTAGAAGTACACTTTATTCAAAGAGCCACAACTTATGATGCATTGCAAGATACATATGGATAGTCTAGAGTATAAATAGAAGCATTACATGCAAAATTTCAATAACTACAAGACCAAAGAGATAGGGTCCAATATATATTCCACCAACTCTAGGAGGTTGTTAGTTTAAGGTTAGTTCATATCACCAGAGTCCTCTAGGAAGCACAATAGTTAACACAAAAGATACTAATTCTCAAACACTTACAGAGGTAGATAAACTCGAAGATATATGTATAGGGAAAGATATGAATGACATAATATATATGTATGCATATGTATGTAGAGATAGATGTGTACATATTATGTACAAAACAAATGAATATATATAAGACCTTTGTATGAACTATATATCAATGTATAAGGATTATAGGAGAGAAAATGAAGGAACTAGGAAGAGTGTATATACATATACATATATATATATATACATATACATATATATATATATATATATATATACATATACAATATATATGTATATGTATATATATATATATATATATATATTGTACCCTTTTGAATATGATTAATAAGATGATTTTTAGAATTCTATCTAGTTAAGGTTATTTGTTAATCTGTGAATAACTAGTTAATTTTTTCCTATGTTTGAATCAAAGGGTGTTTACCTTTATATTATTGAGTTTTGGGTATAAACTACAACACTTAGAAAGTACTTGAGGCTCAAATCTTTGGTTCATGTTTCCCCAAATTTATTGCTAACACATCTAGGCTTAGCCAATCATGTACAATCTAAATTTTCACCATGCTCTCATGCTCCAATAAGATACTTGTAAAATCAACTATGATAACCATCATCAAGCAAAAAACTCCTCAAATCCTCCAACATGCCATTATAGAAGAAAAATGAACATGCTAAGGTGAAACATATCATCACTAGAACTTGCACCAATATTTATGTGAACATAAGCATCAAATTCAAATGATAATGTTGGTAAATCAATTTATCACTATGATTGCTTCTCCAAAAATGACCCTATTTTCCGAAAGAACGACAATTGTTCAAATTGTTGGAGAAGTTGTTACTAGGGTAACAAATTCCTCTATTCTTGAGAGTAGCAAATCTCTCATATGATGGAAGTATTTGTAGTTTTTGTGTACTTTTAACCTAAAATTATATATCAAAGAAAAGGAAAAACTAAAAGAAAATGAATAACAAAAACCCTAATGGTAGACATACAAATACTACTTGAGATTTCACAACTAATTATAGAAATTACAAATGGGGTTTAAAATATGTTTTGATATGTAGTGATGAAAAAGGAAAGATGGAAAAATCTCAACATAATTGAGATAAGCTAATTCAATGAATTCAAATCAAGATACCAAGTCATGATTGTGTTTCATTAATAACAAGATTACCAATGGTTTACACAATTACACAAAGGGATTACTGATTTAACATATGAGAAACTAGTAATAATAAAACAATAATACATTTAGAACATATGAACCAAAATAAATTCTTCATTGACTTCATGAAATCATACAATTACAAAACTCATTATGTACAAAGTGTCAAGCCAAAAAGTCTTGATACAATCTCTATATAAAGTTCTCAAAAGTTTCCCCTCCAATCCCCTCTATAATACGAAATATCCCACATTTATAGGCCTTATTCAATAACTACCTTGTAACTACCTGACTACTATTTTCCAACTACCTTTTTGAAATATAATAATTAAAAAATAATGAACCTTATCTAGTTATATTTTACACAACTTTTATGGAAACAAGGTTCGTTTTCTAACTTTTGGTTACAATGAGTGACACAAGTCACTTTTCCCAAAAGGAAATTAGAAACATGTAATTTTGGAAGAAACATAGGTTATCGGATTCTCTATAGTAGGCACTACATTTTCTCATGATCCACTAGTTACTCATTCACCAACAACTTAACTTTCAAGGAACACATTTCAATTACATCTATAAAGAAAATTTATCTTCTGAACACAACTCATCATCAAAGTTTCCTTTAGATTAGCATGTCAAACCAAGTAGTATATTCAGTGACCATGAGCCTCATCACTATGTCATTGTTCATAACCATTGTTCCATCAACAAAAATAAATCATGTTCGAAAGATAGTGCATTTAATAAGTGTCTTTTCCTTCCAAAAATATAGAATTTTCTTGAATAATGGGAAGGCTTATATAATGTATGATCAAATCTTGTATATTCATCTTCATTGTCATGTTCACAAAAGTAGGTATGGTATAGATCATAGTCATCTTTTACTATATAATTTTATTATGAGCTAATTATAGGGTTCATCCCACAACTATCACATTGTTTTCTTTTGTGAAATACCTTGTAAATATTCTCATAACACCCATATTCTTCACACTGGTAGGATCCATTAGCAATCTATATCGATCCTTCTCTTGTGATAGTATACTCGTCTAGAAATATCCTATCAAGTTTCCTCATCCATATTTTATGCAAGCTCAACAAGATTACCTTAGCCTTAATTTATTGCAATTAACTTCAAAGAAAAACTTAATTGGAATCCTCTAGGTCATATATAATTGTGAAAGATTTTCAATAGAATGAATATCATGACACTAATAGTAGAATTTATTGTGACAACAAATGTCACAAATGACTTTACGACCTAGAAGTTCAGCATCCCTATATAGATATTTGATAGAAGAATATAAGTTTTAACATTTGTAGGATCCAACTCTAAAAGGACATCTACAACTGGAGGCCCATTACTTTGCTCAATTGTCATACAAAATCATCACCAAATCCTTGGCATTGAAGGTGTATAATATCCTTTTATAGATTGTGTGGCTAAAGAAAAATAGTTTCATAAAATCTAGATAAATCCTAGATAATATCATTATAGTCCTGGAAGGCATGGAACAGGCTCAACACTCTCAAAGAAAGGCTCTATTCTTAAATATTGATTTTGCAAAGGCTTATGATCATATTCAATGGCATTTTATTCTAACCATGATTCAAGCTTTATGATTTGGGCCTCATTTCATCCAATATGTTAGCATACTCTAAATACTAATGCCTATGCTTGCATTGCCATCAACGGTCACCAATCCAATGTCTTTGGGATCTTTCATTCTATTGACCAAGGTTGTCCTTTTTCCATGAATATTTATGTGCTTACTACTGAAGGTTCTAGATACCTCTTAGCCTACTCTATTTCTTAAGGGTTGATCATAGGTTATTCCTTTATTGATTCATTGGCTTAGCTTATTTATAGTCACTTTGCAGATGACTCGTTCCACACTTTCATTGAAAAGGAGAAAAATATCAAACAAGCTTTCAAATTCTTGGATACTTTATGTCAATCTTTTGGCTCAACCATTTAATGGTACAAGAATCAATCCTATAGACAATCCTTTCCCCCCATGCCCATTTGGCTAAATGCCTTCAGTTGGAAATGGATCAAGGCCATGGAGAAATTTTCAAATTTCAGACATTACCTGTGCCTTCTAGGCTTCACAGGTTTTCTTATGGCAAGTAGTTCTTTCTGAGTCAAAAGTACATATTGGATCATGAAACCCCTTTCTCTAGTAGGGAAATTTCAAGTTTTCTATTAGATTCTTGCATGGCTACCCATGTGTATTATCCTTTATGTTGGGCTCCTTTGAAAGCCTCTTACATGAATTGGAAAATATTTCTCCTGATTTTCTTTGGGCTTCCTCAAATAGTTCCACAAGGGTTTTCATATGGTCACCTAGGAATTCAATTGTCTCCCTCACAAATTTGGAGGGTTGGGGTTGTTATCTACATAGTTGCAAGGTTCGGTGCTTTATGCCAAATAGATTATCCATACCTTCACTACAGGTGAAGCTTGGAAAATCTTGGTTTGACAATGTTTATCCTTTGAACATATGGTTGGACGACTTGCTTGGAAGGGGATTAGTTTTCAAGCCCTTCTCACCATGAAGAATGAAGTTCATATTGAAGAAACTTTTATTGTTCAAAGAATTTGGAGAACTTAGGAAGCCATGAAACCTTAGCTTTTTTGGAATGGTTAAAAATTTCGTGATGGTATTTCCACCAACCAACATAATATTGAGTGGTCCCCCATTTTCCACGATCAAGGTTACCCTTTGGCTAAATTTCCTTGGGTATGGACTTTGAGATTTTACAAGAATGGAATTCAATGTCTATGAGATTTATTCTCTAGAACTTATATGATTCCAATGTCATAGAATGAAATTAAGGCTAAGTTTCACCATTCTAACCAATATTGTGCAACTTTTGACATAGCTATGGGGATAATTTTAATTGATATGGTTAAAAAAATTGGAATTCATTCTTCCAGGCCTTGGTGGAAAGATTGGAAATGGGGTCCAAACACTGCTTTCTACAATTATAAGCCCTGACATGGTTATTGTTGGCTCTCTCCTCATTTTCATATTTTACATGAAAACACAATCAAGTATGTCTTCTTGATTTAGCCTTGATGAATGTTTTACATGAAAACATTAGAAATAATTTATAGGATAAAATTATTGTATTGTATCAAACTAAGAATCTTGTAAATAAATTATTTTTGAGAAGAAATTTGTATTCATTGAAAATTAATGAAGATATCTTTGTAATTGATCATTTGAATAATTCTAATGTAGTAGTGAGTCAAGTAGCTTCCATAAAAAAGGTAGAAGAGGATATATAGATCATCTATACTTGTTCATTATCTAATTCATGGGATACTATTATTTTATAAATATTAGTGGTACATATTCTAAGTTAAAACATGAAGAATTTGTGTTAAAGCTACCAAGTGAAGAGCTAATAAAAATCTATGAATGAATTCACTAAATATACCTTAGATGTAAGAGGTTGGTCTAAAGAAAGAGGGGGAAAAAGAACAAGAAAATAAAAGGAAATCCAAGTCAAAGGGTAGAAGTAAGTCTGCTTGAAAGTAAAAATTTTGAACCTCACATAAAAAGCTTCCTACCATAAATTAGTGGTTATAGAAACTTGTAATGTTTGCTTAGTATTAATTATAATTGAAGAAGATGAAAATATAAACACTAAAATGTATGTTTGGGTCTATTAATCAAATCTCTTCTTAGTTTATGCTAACCTACGTAGATGATTCAAAAATAAATTAAAATAATGCATATGAGCTAAGTCTACTACATGACAAATAAAGTGCAATAAAACAAGAGAATTAGGGTACTTAGCTCTTTCAAAGGGGTGATGGGTGAATTGGTTATAATACGTCTCTAGTCACACCTTTGGTGTTTAATTTTACCTTGAGTAATAAAATTTGTCTAACAAATATGTCCTCAAACTCTTCAAACTAATTGGACAAAATTATTGGTGCAATTCTATCTATAAAAAAAATATGATCATATCCTTTTTCTATCATTTTTCTCTCTATTGTGTACCTTAGGTTTTGGTCCTTGTACTCCTATACCTACTCTAATGTTAATTTGGTGCTTATGAACACCTTTAAGGGATTTAAATTATTTTAGAGTGTGGACATGTACTAAATTCCTCCTTGCACCTTACTCAAATCCTTTGTTCTTGCTTTCACAGCGTGTAATGGTAAATAATTTAAACATATTAAAATGAAAGGATTTAGATGTAGATTTGTCCCTAATTTAATGATGCTCCTTAAGGTACTTATATTTACTACTCTAGATGCTCTATAGTATGAATAAAATAAAATAATGTGATGCTATGATATTTTCTAGTAATGCCTTAAGTTTGGGCAATTCTAAGTGTTCAATTCAAAATATTCACATTCCATTTGATTGGTAATGGTCATATTTTGAACTAAAGCCAACTCAAAAAATTAAGGAAATAGGTGGTAATTAAGGAAAACTAAATGAGACTAGTGATTTTATCCAAGTAGAAAATTGTAGTAATACGATTATATGGGGTAAGAAAAAGGTTAGCATAAAAAATAGGTGGTCCAAACCACTAGAGATATAAATACTAAATGACAAGACAATGTTTAAGTTTGGTTAACTTGCATGTTGTAACTCTAAAATTAGACACTAAAATGATGTATTTATCAACAAGGATAAAATGAGTGCAAGATAATAAGAAAATATGTAAAATATACACTTGTCTCCTTAACAATAACCTACAATCCTTGTTATTAAATATTAGTATATACTATTAAAGAATAAAAAGCACTTACAATTAGATTTAAAATATCCAATTAATAATTCTTAAACATAACATGAATACCTAGAGCAACACTAATGATGTCCATTAAATTTTATTTAATTAATATTTTTAATTAAAAAATAAAAAAATATGTTTTTATTTTTTTATAAATTTATTTTAACATATACTTTCAATTTATAATTTAAACTGTTAAAAAATTGAAAAATTATAGTAATGGTCAAACTCTTGTTCATCTCGAAAAGCTAGATACAAATTGCAATCCTCATTAGTTTAATGAGTCAAGGGCCAAAAAAAACATATTCTTTATTAGAAAGCACATGATAATTTATTTGCCTACACTCATAAATATTATTATTTTTTGTGTATATTTTTCACATTTAGGAGAAGAAAATCAATCAGTTATAACTAATGAATTATCATTTTAATTAAGGCTTAAGCTTGATGGTCAATCATGTTTGCTAAAAAAATGTTTTGTGAAGATTATTTATTAATGCTTGTATCTTAAATTTGAAGGAATATCTTATTGAAAAATATGATACTAAAGGGTTACAATTCAATTGACAAGGGTGTTAATATGATCCTTAATTACACCATCTATCAAGATTCAAACTCTAAAAAATAAAATATGATTTAAAAATAATTAACCCTTAAATTATATTTCACTTGGCAAAGTGATGTTTGCTAGAGACACTACCATGGTTTTTATTGCAAGTGGAAATTTACCACATTCCTTCACGATTTCATGAGCCACCTTCTTCAGGGGTTGTGGTGATCTATTTCCCTCAAACATAGGAAATGCATAAGCACAAAATAATCTCCAACTCTTCATCTAAAAAATACTTTATCTCATAAACTGATACCTGGGAATTGTTGGCTTTGATTTTATTCCAATATACAACGTACCTCTCAATTCAGAAGTCCCTGTCCTCCTGTAATTGAACTCCTAGGTTTATCAACCGCTCCAATCCCCCTCCCACTTTATTCACCTTCTCACACCCTTCTAGCAAGAACTCCTCAAGCAATACCATCGCCCCATCCTCCAATTCGAGAAACTCCTCCAATTCAGGGAAGTTTGATATCCAGAGGAAGCGGAGGTGTGGAAACCTTCCCAATTTTCCAAACGCCTTTGGCAATCCTCTGCAACTCCTGTTCTTCTCCAACAACACAGTCACTAGATTGGGCATTGCTTGCAATTCCGGGTAATTACTACAATGACAATGCCATAAATAGAGGTACCTGAGATTTGCCAAACAACATACCCAACTTGGCACTGCAAAATTAGTTAGTCGGAGATGTTCCAGATCTCTCATTGCATTCATTCTCTCCGGAAACTGTGGAAGAACAGCTTCTCTATCGCCAAACATTCCAGGAATCCAATTCGAGACTCTCAGACGACGCATTTTCTCCAAGGGCGCAAGGATCCCCTGTTCCATCTTCTTCAACTGAGATTCATTTTTTAATGTAGACGCTATTTCCTGAAGCTCACTCATCCTGCCAACATCCTCTAAGCTCAACATGCCATCTTCGTCTTCCATTGAGAGGGATAAGGAAGGTGATAGCAGTGTTCGCAAAGACCCCAGCTTTGATGTTCCCTTTGGCATTTGCACAAATTGGCAACGCAAAAACGCTTAAATTCAACACCCTAAGAAGTTTCATCTTTCCAACGCAAGCAGGTAAAGTGGAGATATTTGTGTGGCTCAAATCGAGAACCCGCAGAACTCTCATACCACTAAACAACATTGCTGGAATCTTTCTTTCAATATTTCTATTTTCAGACAGCGATACTGTGCGGACAAGTATCGGAGATACAGGACGCCTCTCTGAGATAACATCCTCACCTATATCTTTATTGGGCAATAAAAGGCGATACCAGCCAGCTCCACTGGTATCCACAAAACGCAATTTGGGGAAGGCATCCTCAACACGGAATGGACATTTATTTTCTCTGGTTATAAGTATAGCCAAATCAAGCAATAAATCATGGATCTTACAATATTTGTTAAGAAATTTATTTTCCCATACTTAAACAAGGCCGCGATTGGCAAGCTTATACAAACAGTCCCATGCCATATCCCACTGTTCCTCTCCCCTTGGGATGAATCCTTCTCCCATCCACAGATATATCAAATACTCACATTTTATCCGCTGATCCTCAAGAAAAGAAGGAAAGATAAGCAAAACATGCCTTAAGGTGTGCAGGCAGGGAATCGTAACTCATCTTGAGCATATCCATGACAGGGCTTTTAGGTGTACCTACCTTTCCAGCTTACTGAGTTTGGACTGTCACTCGCTTGGCAGGGAGATGCTTGCCAGAGACGCTGCTGTGGTTTTTATTGCAAGAGGCAATTTCCCACATTCCTTCATGATTTCATGAGCCACCTTCTCCAGGTGTTCTGACGGTCTATTTTCCTCAGACACAGAAAATGCATTAAGCACAATACAGCCTCCAACTCTCTTCATCTGACAAATACTCCATCTCATAAATCTGAGTATTCAGATTTACACAGACCTCTCTACTTCTTGTGCTAACCAAAATTTTGCATTGACTATTATCTCTAGATCACCTTCTCTAGTAGCCCTCCAGACATTATCTAACACAATAAGACAGTTCTTCCTCAGCAGGTTGTCATGAATCAATCCAGCTACTAGCTCTTCGGTGTTGTAGAGATACTGAAAAAAATAGGTGATGCAGATTAAAACCTCTGTATCTGCAAGCGAGTCTCCATATATCCCTGCTCAGCTCCTGTGCTTAAACCCCATAACACTGCATCTAAATGATTTAACTTACAGCTAAACATTTTGTTCTACAACAAAAATATGAAGCAGAATCCATAACCTTCAACTACTGAACACATAAAAGGAAAACTGCGAAGGACTCAGAAGTAAAAAAAAAAGAGTTTTTATTCAGAATCAAGCCGAAAACACCGTATCTTTCACAGCCAAAGAAACAGACCGACTTATCGCTACAGTATTCTTCCCTAAAACAAAAGAAACCAAAAAACTGTCCACAAAAATAGGAGAAAGCAAACCAAAATTAGAAACTGTCCAGACTGACTGACAGTTGCCACCCCAAAAAAAGAACACACGAACAGCTAAAAAAGAAAATAACCGATTGACGGTGGGAGCCCAGCAATCAACCGTTTCACACTGCCCTGTCTTGCAAAGATTCGGCAGTTACATCAATAGGTCTTGCTCATCTTCCCATTGCAACCATTGCAATAATTGGAAATGCAGGGTTCTCCAACAAGCTCAACATGCTTTCTATCACACCAAGACCATTCTCATGGCATGTGGTACTTGTAGTAACACTTCTATGGTGTATGGTACAATAGAGCACCTCCAAGATGCTCACAGTAACTCACAGCTTATCCATCTTACTTTGGAAATGCTACACACAATCCAATAGTGGTGTAGAGCACTCTACACAATCCTTTTGTAGATCCTATAATAACTTTAGCAAGCTCCAAACCAAATTGCAAATTCTAAATTATGTCGCTTGTTACCTTGTCACTTGGAACATTACACTTCAGACATTAAACAAAGTAGTAGTTGCAGTAATCCAAATGGCAGTCTTAAGTATGCTAGGTTACTGGCACATTGCATAACTACCCACCACACTCAAACTATCAAGAAATGATGAATCAAACATTAAAATGATTCCACTTCCATAGGAACAATTCAACATTCATAATGGTTCCCAGCCTTCATGGCATGCAATATGTATTTGTATAATGGATTAACGAATAGATAATAGCAGCAAATTAGAAGATAGTAGTCATACATCTTTTACAAGATGAACAGATAAATACAATACATTTTAGTTCTGTATATTTCTCTTTGTACTTGACTATCTCCCAAAACTTTTGCACACACATAATTTCAACCAGATTTTAACCTAGACGCAAAATCAACAATAATCTATGATTTTTCTAATTAAATATTATTCAATTTTATAAGAAGATAAATGACAGTTATAATTAAATAAATATAAAATATAAAATTAATGATGGTAAAACATAACATAAATCAATATTGACAACTACTGTTCAATTTAAAATTGAAATTAACTTTTAATTAAAAAATCCTGTTTAACCTAAACATTTTGATAAATTTACTGATACAGAGTTAGGAATTTAAATCTTTATGATATTAAAAGATCAAAATCTTATTGATATTGAAGAACTAGGTGCAAATTACGTAGAGGGCCAAAAGTAAATTAAAAGTAAATTAATATTTATTATAGAGAGTATGATTATTGGTTTGCCCACACTCCTAAATAATATTAGCTTTTTTAATTTTTCACAGCTAGCTGAAGAAGAGTCCATTAATTATATAAATGATGCTCTATCTCATTTAAGAGTAAAGACCTAATACCCTATTTATCAGACATATATGAAACTACAACTCTGGGAATTTTTGGCAAATCTTCCAAAAATCTCCACTTTCATGTGGTACTGTATTTCTTCAAATTTTAATTATATTTTACAGAAAAAATGTTAAATATAAATTTAAGCATTGGACTCTCGTTACAGGGAAAGCTTTTCATTCATCCAAAAATTGATACCTGGGAATTGTTGGCTTTGATTTTGTTCCAATATATCCCGCCTTCCTTCAAGCTGCCTCTCAATTCAGAAGTCCCTGTCCTCCTGTAATTGAATTCCCTGAGCTTTTTCAACAGCTCCAATCCCCCTCCCACTTTATTCACCTTCTCACACCCTTCTAGCAAAAACTCCTCAAGCAATACCATTGCCCCATCCTCCAATTCTGGAAACTCCTCCAATTCAGAGAAGTCTGATATCCAGAGGAAGCGGAGCTGTGGAAACCCTCCCAATTTTCCAAACGCCTTTGGCAATCCTCTGCAACTCCTGTTCTTCTCCAACCACACAGTCACTAGATTGGGCATTGCTTGCAATTCCGGGTAATTACTGCAATGACAATGCCATAAATAGAGATACCTGAGATTTGCCAAACAACATACCCAACTTGGCACTGCAAAATTATTCAGTCGGAGATGTTCCAGATCTCTCATTGCATTCATTTTCTCCGGAAACTGTTGAAGGGCAGCTTCTCTATCACCAAACATTCCAGGAATCCAATTCGAGACTCTCAGACGACGCATCTTCTCCAAGGGCGCAAGGATCCCCTGTTCCATCTTTTTTAACTGAGATTCATGTTTTAATGTAAACCCTATTTCCTGAAGCTCACTCATCCTGCCAACACCCTCTAAGCTCAACATGCCATCTTCCTCTTCCATTGAGAGGGATAAGGAAGGTGATAGCAGTGTTCGCAAAGACCCCAGCTTTGATATCCCCTTTGGCATTTGCTCAAATTGGCAACGCAAATGCTGAAGACACTTAAGTTCAGTTATCCATTTGGGCGGATGAGTGATTTCAAGGTAACTAGAGACAGCAAGAAAAGAGAGACTCTTCAGATATCTGACACACTTTGGTACCTTCTTTACATTTGTACCGCTTAAATTCAACACCCTAAGAAGTTTCATCTTTCCAACGCAAGCAGGCAAAGTGGAGATATTTGTGTGGCTCAAATCGAGAACCCGGAGAACTCTCATACCACTAAACAACATTGCTGGAATCTTTCTTCCAATATTTCTATTGTCAGACAACGATACTGTGCGGACAAGAGTCGGAGAAACAGGACGCCTCTCTGAGATAACATCCTCACCTATATCTTTATTGGCCAATAAAAGGCGACACCAGTCAGCTCCACTGGTATCCACAAAGGGCAATTTGGGGAAGGCATCCTCAACACGGAATACACATTTATTTTCTCTAGATATAAGTATAGCCAAATCAAGCAATAAATCATGAATCTTACAATATTTGTTAAGAAATTTATTTTCCCATACTTCAATAAGACAGAGATTGGCAAGCTGATACAAGCAATCCCATGCCATATCCCACTGGTCCTCTCCTGTTGGGATGAATCCTTCTCCCATCCACAGATATATCAAATACTCACACTTTATCCGCTGATCCTCAGAAAAGAAGGAAAGATGAGCAAAACATGCCTTAAGGTGTGCAGGCAGGGAATCGTAACTCAACTTGAACATATCCATGACTGGATTTTTAGGTGTATCTACCTTTTTCAGCTTACTTAGTTTGGACTGCCACTCACTTGGCAGTGTGATGCTTGCCAGAGACGCTGCTGTGGTTTTTATTGCAAGTGGCAATTTCCCACATTCCTTGACGATTTCATGAGACACCTTCTCCAGGTGCTGTGGCGGTCTATTTCCCTCAGACCCAGAAAATGCATAAGCACAAAACAGCCTCCAACTCTCTTCATCTGACAAATACTCCATCTCATAAATCTGAGCATTCAGATTTACACAGACCTCTCTATTTCTTGTGCTAATCAAAATTTTGCATTGACTATTATCTCCGCTTTGGATGCCGAGTTTGGTTAGCAAATCGCCTTCTCTAGTAGCCCTCCAGACATCATCTAACACAATAAGACACCTCTTCCCTTGCAGATTGTCATGAATCAACCCAGCTACTAGCTCTTCACTTACTTTACTACCCTTAATTTGCTCACTTAAACCTAACTGAAAGGCTATATCACGCTGCAATTTGGAAACAGAATAGAATTGAGAAACTGAAAGCCATACAGCCATCTCATACCTTCCTTTTCGGCATTGTAGAGATGCTGAAGAAGATAGGTCTTGCCCATCCCCCCCATTCCAACCACTGCAATAACTGGAAATGCTGGGTTCTTCAACAAGGTTAGCAAGCTTTCAACCTTGGACTCTATCCCCACTGGTTTTGAATCTCTTGGAAGGACATTCGATCTCTTCAACTGTTGTCTTTGGGATTTACTTGATGTCTCTGCTTCTGCTATGTGAGGTACCAAAGCATTAGATATATTCAATAGGTTTCCCTCTTCAAGAACAGAACTTATTCGGACTTTGACCTTTTGAACTCTTTTGCCCATTTGATGGCGAAGAGTCAATTGATTACAATTTAAAGTGCATAACTGAGTATGATTAGCATACATGGAATCCGCAGCACATTCTTGAAGTATGTCCTCTGCCTCCCAGGCAATGTCCCGAACTCTGTGAAGCCATTTTCTCGCAGACTCTTTTTGTCTACTGCTCCCTTCATCAGCTTCATTTAAAACACACTTGATTTGCTCTATTCTGCCCTTGAACAATTCAAATTCCTCACTGAAGTTCCATGCTATACTTACCTCGTTAGCCGCTTGTCGAACGGCCATCTCGCAAACTTTTTTAACGGCAGCCTCTGCAAGTACAAATGCCATCTTCGAGGGTTTTTTTCTTCCTTAAATTGTGATTCTACCTCCTCCTCCGATGCAGGCAAACTCTGAGGAAATACGATAGCTGAATACAATTCAAACCTGAAAACCTTGGCTGCAATGTGTATGATACTGCTTAAAACAATATTATATATAACATCAGTTTCTTCATCTGATTGCAGAAGAGCTTAAAAAGTCAGCATGCCGTAGGTGATACGCCGATTTTTCACATTGGAAGTGACCCTCACATTATAATTAACATGCCGATATTTCACATTAATGTTCGCCACTGCACTGTTTACATTGCTACATTTGTGTATCACAATTGATTTTATTCACGTCGTCTCCAGCATTTGTACCAAAAGGAGGTGCAATGGTTACTTGGATTGTATTTTATATTAATTGAATTATTATTTTGTATTGAGGAATAATTTTATACAAAGAAAGATATGGTTTCAATATGCAATAGACAATAGGTCATGGTGTTCCGAAGTCTTCAACCATTCAACTTCCTTCAACAGTGATATTTTGTTCTGCATTACACAACATAATATGTTATTGGAAACCCAAATTGGAGAACCAAAGATTGGGATTCAAAGTGAGTTTGAGTAAATTTGTACTTCCAAAAACATTGTGCTTAGGTAATGAGCAAACAATGACATGTTAGAGAGAGAGATTGCTAGTAATCTTAGGGACTAAACTAAATCAGATTCAAGTTGGTTGTGTGCCCAAGTGGCCTAAGAATGTAATTGCCTTGAAATTAGGGGATTTAAATGAATAGTTGGCACACATTTTTCTGTAGTTTTCTCCCACTCTTTGGTTTCTCCAATTTAAATGTCACATGCATTCCACCCATTAGCTACATGTTCTCTTAATAGTTAATCGAAAGGGAAAAATGTTGCATCTACAGCTGTACAGTTGCAAAAGTAAAACGCCTTGTTTCCTTCACATTTATTATGTAGATTGTCAATTTTATATGCCACATCACAGTAATTAATGGGGCCCACATGATATAGACACCTGCTAGGTGCATGAATCCCACGTTTGGGTCAGCAGCGTGGTCCAGGTTCTCAATTAAAGTTGATATCTGGTTTCATCTTTGTCAAGCTTTCAAATACAATCACTATTTCTACTTTCCACATTTCCATTTGGGCTTTATCTTCGTTACATGGTCTTCTTCGAGACCATATTAACACATAGGCAGTAGGATACCTTGTTTTGTTATTTAATTACAGAACCCTCAAATGTTTCGGCTTTTGCATGCCATAATGTTACAGTTTCTACTTTGAAAACTTTTAGATCTAAACCAGTCATCATGTGTATTCCATGTAGAGATGAATAGGGATCTAGAATGTAGACGAAGTTAGACTGAAGCTTCCTTAGAATAAAGAGAATGGATAGTGATATCCAGACATGCTTCTAAATATTCATTTTTATAGTTAAATGCATATTTAACAATCTTCATAACAAGTAGATAGTGTAAAAAGTTCCAGGGGACCTATTTAGCCTCGAGGAGGTTAAGGTTCATCCCATCACATCATGATATGCCTACAACTGTTGAGGAAATTTTGTTACAAAATGTAAAAAACTTTATTTTGCACAGTACAAGTCACAAAGACAACTAAGCTTTCAGTCATTAGGCAACTCTAATGGATCTGAACTGTTGGAGAAAATGAGCCACTCTAATAAGGAGGCTACCCAAAAAAGTTTTGGTCATAAAGAGGCTCTATAGCTTTAGCAATCCAAAATGTAAATAGAAGATCTTAGGCTTGAGCTTAATGATAAAGCAATCCAAAATGTAAATGGAATATTTTTGGTAGATTTTTTAAAATATGCTACTGTTGAGGAATTTCATCTAATGCTAGATATCTTCAGTGCTCAACTATGGGGAAACTACAAATTCAAACATATGCTACATCAGTCAATGTGAATGTCTCTAACAATCTAGGGGACCGGTAAAGATATGCTTCAACCCTTGCCACTGCCATGAAGTTTTCGATTGTCTACAAATAAATTCATGCTCTGGTGCATATATTACAAAAGAGTCCTTTTCGAAAATAGAGAAACATGCAAAATAGTGTACAGTGAATAATAAATCATAACAGATACAATGAGACATGATCTCTTCCTCACACTACACACAATCTCTTCTGCGATAATCTGCTCTTCCTCGAAATCTTGTAGAATATACATATAAACTCCCTTGCTTCAAAGCTTTTTTATACTGTCCAATGGTAGTGGATAGGAACTGGGCATTTAAAGGTATATTTGATACAATGTGATTCTTTTAATCAAAGATACAATATGATTTGATTTTACTCAACACGTAGTGCAAATCATTAGTGACTGAAAAAGAACAATTACTAAAATTTATTTAACAATTATTTGTAGTCTTTCAATGGAAATAATTGGTTTCAAATTAAATATTGCTTTTAGGCATCAATCAAGAATGTCTTGGCTCCGTAAAATTAAAGTTTTCCGGAGTGAGACAACTTGTCGGATGAAGTGTCAAAACCATTCTATTGTCATGTCCAGGTCGTGGAGTGTTTAATTGTATGTTTGTTATGGTTAATTGTATGTCTAGTTTGTGGAGTGTTCTGGGACTTTTTATAGGCAAGGATTGTGCTTGAATCATCTATTAGATTTGTTGTGGGTTATGTATTGATTTAGCATTATTGGATCTTCAGAGGCAATAATGCTAGGTGGACTTGCTTCAAAAAGAAATGGCAGGACAAGCGCAAAGCAGAGGGGAAACCCTTTGACAAGCCCAACATATTGACTGGAGCTAATGTACAGGTAGGTGAGGACCTAAGATTATGTGTAGGATTCTAATTGCAAAATTGTGCTATAACAACTATAATACAGTTGAAAATATTTCTACGCAGCCATTCCATTTTCAAAATGCACTTGTATCAAACATAACGATGCAGGTGACATTTTTTTTGTGTCTTGTGAAGACTAAAAGACGTCCCCATGTGGTCAACCATCAAAAGTTACCTACCAGTTGTAAGCATCAATCTAGTAGTTTATATCTTGATTACTCTTTTGTAAGCAGTAGATTGAGATTGGGTTCATGCATTTCTATTTCTGTATTATTGCCTGTTCCATTATGTTAGCAGTTGATTAAGATGGGCTTTATAAATTGCTATTTCTGTGTGGATAGTGATTTTTGACAGTTGACACAGAAAGCAAATTGCAACTTTATCTAATTTCTCAGCTATATCCTTCAAGTGAATATAAGCTACTGATAAGATTAATTGAGAGAAGAGAAGAGCAACAAAGCCATTCTAAGCAATTGTAAGATGCTAGATCTTATCTTGTGGTTCTGTGCAACAACTTAGTAGCAGTAGATTTTATTGTATGTAGAAATGTTTTCAATTTCAGTCCATGGGCGTTTCCTGCATTTGACTAAAGACGCATCTGGGTTGTCTAAAAGACAGTCAACTCAAACATCTACTTCACATCGAGCACCTTAGATGTGAAAAAACCAATACCTGAACTCATCAGATCCCAACAAACACGATACTCATACATTCAAATAACCAAAAATCATGCTACCATTGACAAAGCAGACACATCCATAGGGACAGAAGGTCATCAGGTAGGTAAACAACAATAGCATCGAATGGCACCTTGTTTATTAGTTTGAGTACTCTGTTCAGAATACTTTTCAGCAACTTCCTCTCATCACTAAACATGTAAAACAAAATATAAATAATGAATATGAGAGACATCACTAAACTACTATGATTCTAACATTTAAAAACCCAGACAGATAAAAAGCAATGCAGGAAAGAGAAGTTAAAAAAATGAGACCGCTGAACAAAAGAACTAATGAACAAACCAAGCTCAACGGATACTACTCACTGAACAAATCAAAATAAATTTTAAGAAACTTGGTTAAAGTAGAAGTTAAAAAAATGAGGCGAACAAAAACCAATCTCCCTGCAATGCTGTTGCTTCTATAAATTTATAATGAACGAAAATTAGATATTTCAAGAAGATTTGATACGATTTTTTATTACTGTAGATTTTATACGACTTTTTGCTGCTGCAGATTTGATACGATATTTTATGACTGCAGGTTTATACAATATTTGACAGTTGTAAGATTTAACTGGAGCGGGGAGACTTTATTTCCGGGAATTTGCTTCAGGTGTGAGACATGTTAGTTTTAGGATCAGGAATGAAAGCAATCAGAAAATGCAACACATAAGACAATGAACACAACAAGATACTCTTGGGAAAACCCTCCTACTTGAGGGAGAAAAACCCAGCAAGAAATGATCTCTCTTATATAAGGGAGAGGACCCTATTGTGGGACAGGGTCCAATAGCTGGTATAGCTATGGACACCCTGGGGGCCAACTTTGGATAGTCTGGGGACCACTGTTGGGCAATAAAAGGGTCAATAAATTTACACTTAGTATCCAACTACCAATCCCTTCAAGTCAAAAAATACACAAATTGACCAATCATGTAATGCCACGTCAGCATACCAATATTACATGACTTAGTTACCCACTATCGGTGCATCTCCTTTTTTGTGGTTTTTGAAAAACACCCCCAAAACCTTGGAAAATGTGCTCAAATTTTCCCCAAAAGTTTTTTTCATACCGCCAACTCGACGGTCAAGGGACATGGCAAAAAAAAAAACCCAACTTGGACGCTAATGACGTGGAGCAGGGCGTCAAAGTTACCCTACCCATGATAGGGCCCTCTCCCTTATATCAGATGAATAAGAGCAGAAATCTGCTTACAACTTAGGCCTTGCTCAAGGCTGAATTAATAAAATGAATAATATCACCTCACTTTGATGCAAAGATACAAATGAATGTGATTGTCCTTGAGATTGGACTGTTGCTACTAAATGATCTGCTACTACAAGTGCAACTTCTTCTTAAATGAGTGAATTGGAATGAATGATCTTCTTCTTTGAAAACTGATCTACTACTAAGGAATGTGAATGATGAGAGAATGTTTTTTTTTATGTTTAAATGAATGATCACCACCTTGTATATAGACAAAACTAGGTGACTTCTCATCTAGGTTGGCTCCCTTAGTAGATGAGAAATATAGAATACTAATTGAAACATGAAGGCTGACCAACCTTGAACTAAGGAAAAATAGCTCCTGAAGCTATAAAACACTAAGAAGACAATATTGAATTCCAATGGGCTGTGCCCACAATAGATATAGCCTATTGGCTAATTAATTAAAAATAAAAAAATACATTGTTTATTTATTTTTAATTAATTAATAAATGCAGTCAAATGACTGTTTTGTATGCTGCTTAGATTAGGAGTCTATTGTTGAGGGGTCAAGATTCTGATAGAAACCTTTTTCTTTCTTTTATTAATATAGTCTTGGTACTTTATCCATTTGATTGTTCTTTTTATTTTATTTTATGAGTTTCACATAGACTTTTTAGGTTGTGATTTCACCCATCTTTTATGTGAGTTGTATATTATACTTTTCATATATTAATATGAAAATATAACACTCTTCATCATAAAAAGAGAGAGAACATGTTTTTAATTATTTAATATTGTTGCAATACAAAGATTAGACATAGAAGAGAAAAGAGATGAATACCTTTCGTGGAATAATTAGATTTCAATTGCAAACCAAATGAGGAGGAAGAAGATTGTATCCAATATGTAAACAAACTCCTCTTAGATATATTATTTGTGCTCAACTTGATCACTTTACATTTTTCTTGATTCCTAGTTGATTATTTTTTTCCTTGTCCTATTTTTAGCTTTTTAATTTTATTTTCCAAAAATAATGTGTAATGCCTCAAACCATGTGCAACCTTCCCATCCCTTCCCTGCTCTTTTTTAACCCTGTCATGGTTTGTACCTAACTATTTTTTATCCTCTAGCTCTCTATTATCCTAATAATAGATCACATCATATGAAATGTTGAGCAAAATAAATTTTACACAATTGAATCCATAAACTACATATGTTTGAAATATCTAGTGTTATTACATTGATGATAAATTTTCGTTCATTCCCTTCTAAACAAACTTTATAAATTATCTAAAATGATTTCATGACGTATATTTTATCTCAAATCCCTTGTACTATTTCAACAATATATCATGGATAGTAATCAAAGTACACAAAATTGACTTGTAATTACAATATAGCAAACAATTGAAGAAAGAAGAAATTACATCAACTTAGTCTCTTATAGTTCTCAAGTTATTTCTAATGAAGAGTAACATTCTTCTCTTATAAAATGAGAACCAACATTCCTTGGAACAATTTTGCTGTGGTCTACCATGTTCATTAAATATGTTCAAAAATAATTGTTTGATATATATTCATAGATTTGGATTTTAAAAATTGTAACATAAGACTAGATAAATTGTTACTTAGATCTCTCCTATCTTTGTGTAAAATGCAGTGTTAATTTAGAGAAAAGTATATTGAAATTATGGCATGAGAGGAGCGAAAATACGCAGCGGGCGCTTGGGCTGACGAAGCAGACAATGAATGACCCACGAAGGATGGCATATTCTTCGATACGAAAAGGAAGGAGAGAAGATTTGGCGATGAGGCTTGGACAAGGTTAGGAAATTCAAATTGGATAGAAGCGGTTCGAAGGGAGCATGACCGAGGTTGGCAAGATGGCAGTGACAGGCACCAGAATGGTTACAGTCGAGATGAGAGGTGGCAAAGATGGAAAGAAGGTGAGAACAACTGAAGAAACTAGAATGGATGGCAAGGGCACTTCCAAGATGGCTTTAAGAACGAACGCGGTTGGATGGAGCACCAGGGCCCGACAATGGGCTTTCCATCCAGAGGAAGGAATTGGAATGGCGGCTTGGACTGGGGAAGAAGAGAAGGTCGGAACTCAGGAGCAAGGAATTGGAATGGTCAGCATCGAAAAAATGATACCTGGGAGCGTTAGCCTTGGATGCGAGAGGCTGGGGGCAATCAGCATGATGTGGGAAACTCGTGCAATCGGGCGGAAGCATCAACGGATGGTGGCAAGAAGGATGGCGAGGATACGAATATTGTAAAGAATTAAGGTAACCCTAAACCTGCTTCAAGGAACTTGCCTCCATTTGTCTTGAGAAACAAAAATCTGTAGAAAATTCAATAAGTAGATTAAAGGATGTGGGTTTCTTCCTGAAATGGGGGGAGGTTGGCCTGCGAAGACTAAACTGAGGTATTGGTGTGAGAGTAATTGAAGCCCTGGGGTGAAATTAAAATCACTCCCAAATGACTTATTTTTGGTTGAGTGTCCATTGACACAAATGAAGAAGGATATTCTAAGTCATGGATCCTACACCATGGATGGTGCAGGATTCTTCATGAAAGATTGCGTGCCTAACTTTGACCCATGGAAGCAGGAAGTGGAAAATTTTCCGGTATGGATGACTTTACAACCTGCCATCTGAATATTGGGAAGAAGAGACGCTGTGGGCAATCGGGTCGGTCCTTCGGGCAGTTATGAAGCTAGATGAAAACTTGGTGGATGGACAATATGGAATGTATGCCCAGATTTGCATTAACATCAATGCAAAAGCCCAAGTCCCGGAAGAAATGGAGAGAGAAGATGAGATTTCCTTGTGTTTGCAATGCAGATCGAAAATGCATGGCAACTTGGAGTGCAACCAAATTTAGAAGATGACGCCGGTGTCAAGCCATGATCAGACGGGAACCCATAAGAAAGAAATAAAAATGACGCGATTTGAAGTGGCGGGAGAAGAGGGAGGCACACAAAGTCAGCCAGAACTTAGGATTGTCGATGAATTTGTCGACACCCTTCAACAAGTGGATATGGGCAGCAAGAAGACTTTGAACACTGAAAACACTAGGGAGGAAATACCTGTTGAAAGAAAGGCTCAATATGCTGAATATGAAAAGGGCAGGGGAATCGAGGAGAGCCCTTAGCAAAACAATTTTCTTGAGGAGGAGGAAAAAACAGGGAGTAAAGAAAACTAGGAGCCTTTGGGCTTGGAAGAAGTGGAAGTATTCCACCTAGACAAAAATCTGGAAGAAGGATCAAATGAAGTCTCCAAATTAATGGAAGAGGATGATGTTGAAGGGGGTAGCATGGAATCAGAGGAGGATAGTAAATCAAACGAAGAAGGAGAGATCTTTGAGGATAGGAGGATTGAGCAAAGCCAATCCAAGATCAAGAAACCAAACATCAAACCCAAAGGGAAAAGGGGCCCAAAAAGAAATGAAAAGAAACTGGAAATTACTGGTAATGTCAAAGGCCGAAGGAAATTAAGATCTAGGAAGGAGATCCTCCTTCCCAAGGAGCAATGAAGATCATAAGCTGGAATGTTAGGGGTATAAATGCCCCTAACAAATGGCGCATGGTCAAGCGCCAAATTGACCAAGCAAAGATAGACATAAAATTGCTGCAAGAAACAAAGTGGAGCTTAGAGGAGAGTGAAAAAAGATTAAAGTTATGGAAGGGTTGGAAAGGTGCATTTGTTGAAGTAGAAGGGGCTTCTAGGGGTTTGGGCATGGTGTGGAATCATATGAAGGTGAAAGGGGAAAGGATGGAAGAGAATCAAAACTGGCAGCTTTTGAAAATCATAATTTTTTAGATGAACCTATGTTTCTTCCTATTCAATACATATACAGACCAATATCCACAATCAACAAATGGGAGGTCTGGGTTCAAATAACTGATAAGATACATAATTTTCCGAATGAGCTTGTGGTGGTTGTAGGAGATTTCAATGCTACGCTAGATAATTTAGAGAAAAAAGGTGGAATCAGGCACATATCCCAGATTCAATTGGATTTTCAAGATTTTATGGAGTGGAATGCATTGAAGGATTTAAACCAGTAAATGGTTGGTTCACATGGACTAATTGAAGGAAAGGGTTTACTAGGATTGCTGAAAGGTTAGACAGGTTTATGCTTTGTGGGGATTGGGAAACTCGGGTGGCAGTCTATGATGCACCAGTTCTCCCCTTCATGGGATATGATCACTTCTCGGTTCAACTTCAAGTCATCCTAGGAGGCACTCCAAAACGGTGTCCTTTTAAATTAAAAAATATGTGGCTTAGAGACGAAGGATTGAAGGAGTTAGTTAGAACTTGGTGGAATGAAGTAAAATTTGGGAACCACTCCAGGTTATACCAGCTACTCATAAAAAACTTAATTATGTAAAACAAAAATTGAAGGATTGGAATAAATCTCATTTTAAGAACATTTTTGAGGAAAGGTCCAGGATAGAAGAAGAGCTTGAGGACCTGAATAAGGTGTTCATTGACAAGGGCATGAGTTCGAATGAGTATGAGAAGGAAAAGGAGCTAAAATAGGCACTTGATGAAGTTTTGGCGAGAGAAGAAAACTATTGGAGGAAAAAGTCGAGATAAACTTGGCTTAAAGAAGGAGACAAAAATACTAAATACTTTCATAACACGACAATAGCTAACAGGAGTAGAAACATGATAGTTGAAATTAAAAAGGAAGATAGAAGTATGGCGAGGACAACAGAGGAAATCAACAGAGAATTTATTCGCTAATTCAAAGCCTTACTAAACCAAAATAGTGACCCTCATGTAGTGGACAAGGAGAGGATATTGGGTAACATTCTTTCAATCATCAATTTGGAGCAAAATGAAAGATTATATAAAGAAGTGACGCTAGAGGAAGTTAAGAAGATGACCTTCCAACTCTACCCAGACAAAGCGCCGGGCCCTGATGGTTCTTTCAGCAATTATAGGATATCATTGGTGCGGATCTTTGGAGAGCAGTGGAGTCAAGGAAGAAGACCACAATGTTGGGGGCTATGAACCACACCTTCCTAACTTTAATTCCAAAGAAGAAGGGTGTAGTGGACATGGGTGACTTCTATTCCATTGCACTTTACAACACAACATATAAAATTGTTACTAAGCTAATGATTAATATACTGAAAGAGGTCTTGCCCAAAATAATTTCCCGAGAACAAAGCGGTTTCTCCTTGGAAGGTCAATTGTAGAAGGTATAATAATTTCCCATGAATCCATTCATTCAGCTAGGAAAGCACGTATGACAAGCATGGTAATCAAGTTGGATATCCTAAAAGCATATGACATGGTTGATAGATCTTTCTTGGAGGACTAGGTGATGAGAAAGTTTGGCTTTGATGAGAAATGGACAGCATGGGTCAAGAGCTATATTACAATGCCTAAATTTTTGATTATGGTCAATGGATCACCACAAGGTTTCTTCGCTACAACCAGAGGATTCAGGTAGGGCGATCCGATCTCGCCATTTCTCTTTATTACAATGGATGAGGCTCTGGGGAGGAATATAGCCAAATTACTTGAGAAGAAGGAAGATGGGTGTAACAACCAAAGGACAAAAAATCTAAAAATTCCACTATATTTTTTTGCAATAAATCGTAAATATCTATACCATTATGCCATTATAATTGTATAAATAACACAACTCTGGATTCATCAATAAATTTTAACTTCATCATCTTGTACAACATTTGTAAGGAGGCTTACATCATTAAGGCTTGCTCACCACCCAACTGTATTGGCATCGTGAAGCTGCTTGAGCTCTAGCTAAACCCTCGAGTAGATAAATACTACTATAACTCATAGTAGCTTAAGTAAACTAATTAACCATAATATTGGTGGGTATGCAACCCTTTCTAGGGTCTACTACCCCAGATAGTCCCTCGTCGGCTACCTCCCACTTAGGTGAAATAGAGATGAAAACTTGGACCTTAAAATATTATTAAGAGGACACACCCCAAGAAAATGTAGAAGGTGATCTTGGTTAAAGGATTCCATGGATAACTAAACTTCTACTTATTCCACCATGCTCTGGAGATATTATAAGATAATATATGTAACAAGAAGGAAAATCTCACAATCATAAACATTAAACTGTTGCTTCACAAACATAATAGAATTTTATGAAGATGACGACAAGAACAACTAAGCAAAAGTTTCCTTTATTTCATTGATTAAAATAGAGAAATGTTGATAATCTTGACAGGACATGGTTCACCATTTTCTATTGATTCATTGTTAGTAGTAGGGTAAATTTTATCAATACGACTTAATTCATTCTCACAAGCAAAATTACAAAAATAAGAAAATTTATGCTAAAGCGTAGATTAATACATAACCTCACCCCTCTTTGGCATTTTATTATGTAGAAATAATTTAAATAACTAAAAGACCCAAAAACCCAAGTTGTTGTCTAACCATAACTAATTTATATTCTTGTAAGCTAGCATATTAAGCGAGCTTTACTTTAACGTAGTCCTTTGAAACAATGCAATTCCACCTAAAGTATAATAATTAAACTTTGTTCAAATTACCCAAATCTAGCATATTATCAAGCATTACAATGTAGCAATTCATATATACATTTCTCTCTATAGGGGAATATGATAGTCACCATCTATAGATAAAGCCAATCAAGGATTTTATAACTTAAATCTATATAAAACAGAGAGAGAAACTTACAGGTCTATGGCAATGAAGACAAAATAGTCCATCTCCTAATCCATTTGTAAATCATCTTCCGACATGGTGCCTTACATAGGTTGGTTAGAATTCATAGTCACTCTTCAAGCATAAGAAGCTTAAATCATTAACTAAACATTTTACATGGGAACAGAGTAAGAGTACCATCACCTCATAAATAAATCTGGTTACCAAGTCTAATTATTGATAGATTAACTCCTATCCCGTATGGACAAATGCCGAACTTGTATGGTTGGATGCCCATCTCAGATAGATGGATGCTATCCCATATGAATGGAAGTATTTGAGTATACAAATGAATAAAATGCATAATAAAAGAAATGTTGAAAATTTCAAATTTTTTAGAAGATGCCTAACTTCAAAAGGGGTAAACGACACATGGTACCAACAAGTAAGTTCAAATTTTGAATATTCTTAAGTAGGAGATTGATAGTATGTGATACATGTCTTAAGTGTGATGAAAGATTATATGTTGGATGATTCTTATGCATAAAATCTACCTATTGAAACTTTAAAAAACTTGAATGAAGTACATTAATTTACTTCAATGTTGAAGATGTATCTTGGATTATTATCTTCCTTTTGACCGTCATGAACCCTAGAAGTAGTTATATGTAAGGCATTTGATTTATTATGAGAAGATGAATCATTGACTTTTAGGAATTTAGTATTCTTATATTTGATTTGAATCTGAGCTCATTGATGGGATGGTTATATTACTTATCTTGTAAAGGATAATTATTCTACTTAGCATTGTTTCATATTTAAAATGTTTATGTTGAATGATTTAATTGCTACAATGAATTTTGAAGAGTTTACTTCTAAATGACTATAAGAGGATGTATAAGTAGGTACATCGAGTGAAGTATCGAGATACAAGAGAAACACATAGGTGGCGAATAATCCTAATGGTTGAAGGAAACAAAGAATATTTTTCTTGGTCAAGATATCCAAGAATAGAGGATGAGGATATTAATAACATTTTGGAGGATGGACAAACAAGAGGACGAAATGTGCGAAGAGGTTCAGAGGAAAGAACAAGAAATAAAAATTGCGGATGCCAAAGATCCACAACACATTCATGTCTGGAAGATGGAAAGATGCAACTAATAACAAATAATTGGCAAGGATGGTTTGGGAATTTTACTTTATCTTTTGCAGGGGGAACACCATTCTTCTATGCCATCAGAGGAGAAGAAGCAAAAGGAGGAACCAGGAGAATAAAATGGGATAATTTGTTTTGAATATTGGTTTGGACGCAACATCTCTGACAACCTCCCAATTCTCTGCCAACATCATCATTCTCAAGTAGGCTTATCAATCTTAAAGCTAACAATACTTGGCTATTTATGTTTTCATCATTCCATACACCATGCTTCAAATTATTCCCATATTGTGTATACTCTATTTTTCTTTTATTTAATATATATTTTCTTACATGCATTGGTAATCCATCGGTCGACTTCACCAATTCTTTCCTTTTATCACTTACTGCCAATGTTCCACAGGAACGTGTTCCCCCAAAAAATCCCATGTTTCCTAGACATCCCCATCTCGGAGACTTGGGGGACGTCCTCCCACTAGCCCACCACCAACACCACCATCCTACCATCATCGTTGCCATCTCCAACACATGGCTAGGACTTTGAGGATGCTGAGGTGTCCTCAAGATGTGTAGGGACTCCTAGTTGTCTCCAAGATGTATAATTCTTATACTTATACATCATTTTATAACTATTTTTTCAAGTACTATATCTATATCAGTGCCTTGCCGCCACCCTGCCACCATCCCCCGCCGTCCCCCCACCATCCGCAAACTTAGGCCCTTGATCCCCTCATCCTCAAAACCCATCCCCACGTCCCCCCATTGGGAAACTCCGTGGAACTATGATTAATACTTTACCTAGTTGCATGCAAGCTCTTGCAAGCCCAATCTGCACATATCTTGGAATCAATGCATTCCATGATACCCCATCCATTTGGGCATAACCTGAAATAGCTTTCAAGCATTATCATTATATCAAATCTAAACATTCACTGCAATTATCACTTCCATGAAGTCTATTGTTACTCTAATTGTGACATGTTGAGATGTTATCTTTTGAGACATTCTACCAAGAAAATCATGCATTGTTTGCACTTCCATCAAGCCTCATGAGACCACATTTCTTTTAGGCATTTTGCTAAGTGGTTCATTTCCTTGTCTAAGCTACCACATTTTGCATGCATGTCTATCAGTACACTTGTATCCTTTATGTTTTGATGAATGTACATGCCCTGCTCCAACACTCTCATTTTTGTGCTTAGGCAGAGATGATGCTAGGAAAGGTTGTGGAAATTGACTTTATTCCTGCCATTTGCTTTTACCTAGAAGTTTCTGAAGCCTTTTCAACAAATCCATTTCTTAAACATTCTGCAACCATTCCATTTTATGCGATGACACTTCTTTTAAGGAATTGGAGAAATGCATTGATCTCTTAACAAGTTTTTCCTTCAACATAGATGAAACCTTTCAAATGTTTTCTTCTTCTAGATGTTTTCTCTTCATCATCTATATAATATTGTTTATGAAGAAGTTTATGGTAGTCACAAAGATGGAAAAGATATGTTAATAAACTTACTGGACCATCAAGTAACGCCAACACATCCACATCAAAATATACAATGCATTTAAGCATTTTTTTTTGACAATTAATAGAATTGATTCATCTTCTATTCTATTCAATAAATTTTCTACAGTGAGACTTTGAAGTAGAATGACGTTTGGTAACTAAATGGATTTTAGACATAGTTTTTAGAGTTTCAAAATTTGGCATGGTATTTCATTAGTCTAAGCGTAAGTTCAAATAAATGGGAAAGATGATAATATAAGTATAATCTTTCAAGTTTAAATTTAACATTTTGTAAGTATGAAGAATAGTCTTGAGATAGGAAATTCAAGGGAACAATGGGGCATATCCATCATAAATGGAAACAATACAAGAACCATGTGCAAAGATTGAAACACAAGGTGATTCAACCTTTTAAAAGGTACTTCTTAATCTATTAATATCTTGGAGGAATAGACGGTATATTTGTGGTATGTCTTATTGTTTTCCTTTCTACTTTTGGATGTCAATTATGTGCTCTATCTTATTTCTTTCTAATCACTGGGTTGTGGAGTAATAAGTAGAAGATTTAGTTGTTCATGGAAGTCTATCGAACCAAGATCATCTTCAAACTTCCTTGGGGAATGTCCTCTTAATAATATTAAAGTTCAGGTTTTCGTCTCTATTTCACCTACGTGGGTGGCAGCCGATGAGGAATTGTCTGGGGTATTGGACCATAGAAAGGGTTGCATACCCACTAATATTTTGATTAGCTATTATGTCTATCAAATAATTGCCCTACTATGATTTATAGTAGTCTATATCTTGCTCGGGGGTTTGGCTAGAGCCAAAGCGACTTCACGATGCCAATATAGTTGGGTGGTGAGAAAATCTTACATGATGTATGTTTTAATACCAAAGTTAGGTCGAGATGTTGAAAATTAATTTTAAATGTTATTGCATTATTGTGTTATATATTCATAGTGGTAAAAAGGATACTATATAAATTATGATAGATCAAAAAAAAATTATTAGTAGGAATTTGATCCCAAAAAGATGGGGAATCGAGAAAATCTAATACAAAGATTTTTGTTCAAATTACCCAAATCTAGCATATTATCAAGCATTGCAATATAATGATTCATATATACATTTCCCTCTAGAGGAAAATACGACAGTCAATGTCTATAGATAAATCCAATCAAGGATTTTATAACTTAAATCTATATAAAATAGAGAGAGAAACTTATAGATCTTATTTGGTTATGTTAATCAAGTAATTCATGAACCACAAATTAAAATTATGTTGATAACAGTGGGAAGGAAACCTTAGATTGAAAGAAAAATATTCATATATATATATATATATAGTGAGGAGTATTCTATATATATATATATATATATATATATATATATATATATATATATATATATAGTGAGGAGTATTCTATATTCTTCCTAACTTGAATGCCTTACACATGGAATTTCTTCTTGCATTCTATAGTGGGTGGGAATATGAATTTCAAGATACTATGTATATTTATAATGTAAGTCAATAATGGTAAAGATTACTTGACCATATGATCTTCTTTTCTTATAATAGTTTAACTTGAATACTATGGAAAGAAGGTTGTTGTTGTGGTTCAATTGTCAAGTATAGATATTAATAATCCTTCCAATTGTAACCATGACAAATTTAGATTGATCAATTTTTTTTGATTACTCATAAGATAATCATCTATGATTAGTAATATATTAACTCCGTGGAAGTGATTATTGCTCAAACAACATAAGAAACATATTGCATATATATTGAACTTGTGTGCATCAGGACAATGCACAATTAAGGGGGGAAGGATGTCACGACCATTTTATTTAAAAACCCATTGCACTTTATTATTTATCCTATTAAGTGTAACCTAATGATTATTCATTGAGTACCTTATGCATGGTATTAAAGTATTAAGTGTGTTTATTACATGATTTATATTTGTAGATACACTCATACTTAAGTAAATTTAATTGTTATCATTCCAACCATATGCATGGTCAGACATCGTCATTATATATGGATAAATGTTAGAAAATAAATGAATTCGTTAATTCATGGAATTGCATATTATCCAAGTTCCTAAGAAAATTTAAAATAAAATATAAATGTAGCCTATAATAAATTGAGTTAGGTTGCTCTATTCTCAATACCATGAATTGAAATAATGAAAGGAAGGAATACTTTGTAGGTCAATATACTATTGCAATACTTGGTTAGTAATCTTTATATGATTTTAATGAAATTTAATTCTTATGCTATATATATAGTCATACCCTGAAACTAACGAAGTTGGTTAAATTATTAAACTTATTTATTTAAAGAATACATTAAAGTATTGGGGTAACAATTAGTAACAAATATTGACAAAGGTATAATTAAACTTATTCCTAATGGGAAAAATGAGGATGCCATTGCTGATTGGCACCCAATTACGTTATTAAGTACTTCATATAAAATTATTGCAAAGGCTTTAGCAATCAAAATTAAACCCATTGTTCAAATTATTGCGAGAGCTGAGCAAACAAGGTTCTTAAAAGGAAGATATATCCTTGATAACCTTATGCTAGCTTGGAAGACTATGGAATGGGTGCAACAATCAAGCCAAAATGCTTTGATAGTCAAGCTAGATTTTGATAAAGCTTACGATAGAATTCATTGGAGCTTTATCCTTAAAATGCTTCAATGGCCGTGTTTTCGTCCTAAAATTCAAAAGCATGTTCAAATGTTGTTTCAAGATGTTAATTCTCATTTGATTGTTAATAAGAATATATCAGTCTCCTTTGAGTTACAACATTCCATAAAGCAGGGATGTCCCCTTTCTCCCTTTTTGTATGTTTTTACAGCTGATGCCTTGGGTTATTTTTTGCATAAAGCTCATCAAATAAAACTTATCACATGGATTTATATCACTCAAAGCAAAATGGTTATTAATTCCCACTTTGCAGATGATAGTATGTTATTTCTGCATAATTTTGAAGAGGAGGTGAATAATACTTTGGAAATTGTTCAGTTGTACTGTGAGATATCTGGCTCTCTTATAGCTCATAATAAAACCATGTTTTTAATGACTTAGCCTTTTTCTAGGCCTCAATGGATACTGAAAGAATGGAGGCAAATCAAACATGGTGAGATAGCTAGATATTTGGGTATTCCCTTTGGTTTGGGAATTTCTCTTTTTGAGACGTGGACTTGGTTCTTAAAAAAAATTACGTGTAAGTTGTTCAATTTTGGCAATAAACTTTTGTCATTGGCTGGCAAGATTCAAGTGGCTAATAAGATTCTCATTGCTTCCCATGTGTACTACTCTTTTTGATGGATGCCATCCAAACAAGGTTATGAAGAGCTCAATAGAATAATTCATAGATTTTTGTTGTCCATATGGGATGGTAATGGTGGTTTTATTGCTTTTTCATGGTCTCATTGTACTAAGCCAAAGCATAAAGGAGGCCTAAGGATTATTGATTCCCAAACCCAAGGGATTTTCCTTGTTGCAAAATAGATTATTAGGGTTGCTAGTGGAGATGAACCATGGAAGATATTGGTCCATCAATGAATGATGAAAGCTTCTATAAAGAGAAAATGGAAAGATGTTCGTTGTCTTGATAAAATGATTTTGTTTTCCTTCTTTAAAATCAAAGCTTCTTTTCCTCTCCAACCTATTTGGAAAGCATGGCAAAAAGTTAGCAAATTTTTAAATTGGAATGGATCTTCTTTGCAGGCCGGGTTTAGTTTTGTTTCAATGTCAATTTGGTGGGAAAAAATAATTTCTTATCATGATCAACCATTGGCAGCATGTTTCCCAAGACAAAATTACTACTTGTTTAAAAAGGGAGTTAGACAATTTAAAGATATCTAGGATTTTTATCTATTTGACTGGGCTCCTTGGAACATAATTAAGGAGAAGTATGGGTTGAGTTTTAGATATAAACAGTTCATCATTTTTATTAAATCTCTTGTGCCAGTGGATTTGATTGTGAAGTTATGTACTTCAAGGGATTGCTACTTCTTTAGAGATTGGAAATGGTTATCATACAATCATTTCAATCATTTTCCATTAAAAAATATATATTTGAAATTACTTCCTAGTTGGAATATTGCTAATCATTTGAATCAAAAGTGGAAATGCAGATTTAGCTCTAAATTATGGTTTAAATTAAATGCTCAAATATGGTGTTCCAAAGCTGATTTTGACTCATAGGTGTTGGTTTGGAAGATATTGCACTATAAGTTACCTGTGGGGGATAGGTTGAAGTGTATTATTGTCCAACCAGCAAACTGTCCTTTTTGTAAGGGTGTGGAAAGCTTGAAACACATTTTTTGGGACTCTATATAAGTTAAAAGGCAATGGTTTATAGTTTTTAGAGATTTCTCAGCTATTTTTAATCGTGATTTGACCTGGAAAGAAGTTATTTTTGGTTTCGGTATGCAAAAGGATGTGATTCCTGATTGTATCAAACATGTTTTGAAAAATATATGGAAAATAAGATGTGTTGCAATGTTTTCTAATAACTATTATCAAGTAGCTAGTTGATCTGGAGGATTTTTTCATCAATTTTGAAATTCACCATTTTTCTCCAGTTTTGGCATCATCAGGGAGTGTTTGGGATTCTGACTCCAACACAACTCGGATGAAGTCAACCAGAGTCCCGAAGCTCAAGATATATATGGTCAAACCTCTAGTCAACTCTCAGAACCAGGCCATAAAAAAAGGGCAAAAATCAAAGTCATCAAAACTAGTAAAAGTCAACACCATAGTGTAGTGCTTTTCATCACAATTCCAACAGAGTTCGTTTCATGGAAAACAGAGTTCGTATGGCGAAGTTATGAAAGGTCAAAAATTAGGTCAAAGTTATAATGATGATGTCAGATCCCAGTCAACTCCTAACACCTAGTGACATATCACCCCTCCACACAACAGGCCATTATTGGCACAAGAAGCAGTTATTATTTTTATTAAAAAAAAATAATAAAAAAAATTAAAAAAATGATAATAAATTAAAAAATAACAAAACATTTAAGATGGGCCCCACCCATCTATGGGGGCGGCCCACATTAAGTGGGGCGCCACCCATGGTATGGGGGGCAACCCTCTTTAAATAAAACACATACCCTTTTTAAGAGAAAGAGATAAAGAGGAGGGGGGTGTGGTGGGACCACCACCCCCCATCCTCTATAAACATGGATTTATTTTGCTTATTTCAAGCCTTCAAATAAGGTTATGATTTATCCATGGAAACTCATATATTCCTTTGAGGCTTGGAATTTGATGGTCTAGTTGACCCTTTTTTCAATTTTAGACCGTATATTACAACTTTAAAATTTATTAGACCGTATAGTTTGACTTGCTATAGTTTTATTAAACCGTAAAAAAATATTATAAACAAAATATAATATAGTATTTTAATTTATAATATATATCATTTTATAATTTTTATTATAAAAAGATAAATTAATTTAGAATAGAATATAATTTTTTTGAATATTTTCTCATATAAATTTAGAAACTGTTAATATTTTTATAATAGTTATCATTTTTTATATTAATATATGTGATTTATAATATTATTATAAAAATATATATTAATTTAGAATTTTTTCAAAACAAAATATAATTATTTTTAACTTTTAAAATATATTTAACAAGATTTGCTTTTAATATGAAATTAGAAACTTTTGTTAATTGTTAATTATAACAGTAGATTTTTATATTTATTACTAATAATTATCATTTTTTTCTAATTTTTTGAAGATATTGCATTTATAAAAGATTTTATATAAAAATTCATAAATTATTATTTTTTTGACAAACATTGAAATGACCAAACCGTCATAAAATTTTCATATGACAAGTAGGGGTGACCGTCAAATTCCAGGCCTGATTCCTTTCTACAAGAATATGAGGAATATCATTCCTAAATTAAGGGGTCAAATAAAACCTTACATAAAAATATCCCCAAATTAATAGGGAATAAATCCCTTCGTAACCATTCAAATGGAAAAAGAAATTATCTTGAAGGGATGTTATTGGAATTTTCTCTATGTAAGGGAGATTGGGTAGTTAATTGGTTTTACACAATTTTGACAAAAAAAAGGAATAAAAAAGGGGTAGAATGGGGGGTGTGAAGGCAAGTGATTTTGGAAGAATTTTGTGTAATTCTGTGCTTGTGGAAGCTTGATTCCACACACTTTGGAGGTGCAATTTGAAGATTTCTTGTATACCAAGGGGAGGTTCTGCCGACGAATGTAACTGAATTTATGGAGGAATAATTGGATCGGTCCACTCATTGGATAGGGGCCAGAGACGTAGTAGTTTTGAACGATGAACTCCATTATCAATTTCGTTTGCACTCTCTTTCTCTCTCTCATTCTGTTCTTTCTTTAATCTCTTTGTAATTTTGTTAATTTAATTTCGTTGAGTGTTAAGTTTTAGTTAAGCACTTTTGGTTTGTAATTGTTAACGTAAGCATTCGAAGCAATTGTCATAGATCCATAAATTAGATCATTGGTACTCTATGACTTTACTTTGACATATGTCTTCAGGTAGTTGTTTTTTTTTCATAGATCCAGGTTATATGTAAGAAGAACAAGAGGGCCAAACAACAGTTACAACAAATTAAAATCAGATAGTGAAGTTTAGCTGGACAATAAAGTTGATCACTATAAAAATGCTATACAACTCTTGTAATGTGTCTTTTGTTTGTTATGGTTGATATTTTGTACAACTTATGTAAATGTTATTCAACTCTTGTAGGTTTTTTGTTGATGTACAATTACTGTATAGTTTAACTGGCTTTTTGGTTGGCCACGTTTTTCAGCTACTTCCTCGTAGCTCTATTCTTGTAATTCTTTTGCTTTGTTCAATACAAAAAAACTGAAATTTGTAGAGCGTAAGACAAAAGTATAAGGATTAAAACAAAATAAGCCAAAAAGTAAGAAGGAATGTAGTAGTGAGCAAGAACATAAAGAATCCATCATACAAATTAGAAATGATATTAATCTTGTTCACATTTTTATTTGTAAAAAGGTCATGTAATGTTGATATTTTTATCTACTAGCACTTGCAACAGGAGGAGGTGCAAGGAATACACCGATAGAATAATATATGTAAGTGAAAATTTTAAGATTTATTTTATTGAATTGGATATTGAAATCACTTTAAACAAATATTTGAAAAGTAAAAACAAAAAATAAATAATTGCATCAAAAGACCATTTTTGAGAAAGTTAAACACAGTAGTGTAAATTTTAATGTTGCACTACAAAAACATTAAAATCACTTAAATAAATATTTTTTAAATGCTTCAAACAATTCATAAATGCTCAGACTTGACACATGCATTTCTTTTCTTATGCTAAAGTAGAAACACCAAAATCTCCTGCTCTATTCTTCAATCTAGATCACTTCAAATCTCTGTAATATGAAGAGATACAAAAAATTACATACAAAAAATAGATGAGACGTGTAGCCACGCAAGGGGGTTGCATTCCTTAATATTGTGGAGATGGTCTAGACAGTATCTCATAAACATGTAGCAGCTCTTATGAACATGTAGTTTCTTGGGCAATTCCATTAATCTGCAAGGAGACCCCAAACAATATTGAGTGAAGGAAAAAATGAAAATAGTTTGCAGGAAATATATTATGCAATATATCAGGCCATGGGACTTACCTCATGATTTCAACGACGCCGATGAGAAAAAATGAATAGAGTTTGCAAGAAATATATGTGAAACCCTACGTAAGCAGATTTTTTAAAAATCAGACAATCCATAACCAATCTCCCTAGAGCTGCTGCTTCAATCTGTTTACAAAAAATGAGGAGTAGATCTAAAAAACATGGAGCTTTCAGGGCTCCTAGAATACCCTTGACTATAGCTGGTTGGAGAAGGTCTAGGCAATATCTCGTAAACAATATTGAGTGAAGAAATTGAAACGGAACAAAGCAGGTTAATCAATAAACCTAGTCATCTTTCCTAGCTGTACTACAATAGCATTGTATGAAGGATTGACTCTCATTTAAGTAACAACACTCACCGATTGACTTTGCTTGTAGATAAGCAGCTTAAAAAAAATTCTATTTTAAAGTTATTTTGTGTCTACACATTGAAAAATAAATTAAACGTCTTCTACTATAAAATGTATGATTAGTGTTATGATAAAAGATAAACATTATGTATGAAGGAAGTAGATGTGATCAAAGGTTTTATATGCGATATAATGGAATGTTGATAGAGTGGGAAAATTGCTCAATGCCAAAGGAATACGAAGCATGAACCTGTATTTCATAGAAATAGTGACTGTGCATTGCCAGTAATATTTTTTTTGGGTAGATCATACAAAATATTATTTGCAAAATGCTCAATGCTATTGTTAGGGCCTCTATTCCAATTTGTTGAAGGCAAGGACTCATCTGGTAGTCCAAGGGGTTGTTGCTACTTGATATCTCGATGACATCTCTGCGTTGCTGGATGCCTAATTGGAGAAATTTTAAATAGAATAAATCGTATAATAGGTTTTATTGTTTTATTATAAAATATATCTAAGTATTTTTTTTTTTTAAAATTTGGTAACATTTAGCACTGAGAATGTTAAATTTATTTTAAAACTCATTAAGCTCTCTAATATATCCCATCTGTTATGGCACACCAAATTTAGTTTGTGGTTGTAAACTAAATTGACGACGCCAATAGATTCTCATATAGTATACCTGGGATATGACATCAAGAACAATATAGGTGCAACCCTTATACATTGGGGTGCAGATATTATTACATATAATACAGTGATCAGTAGCCTCTACAAGGTGAATAGGGTACATGAAGCTTGTGGATTAGTAGCAAAAATGATGTAAGATGGTTTTTATCCAAATAATATTACATATAATACCCTAATCGATGGTCTTTGCAACATGGGTCAAGTAGATGAAGCTATTGACTTGGAAGATAAAATGATGCAAGATGGTTGCATGTTGTATATTATTACATAGAATATCCTAATACATGGTCTCTACAAGGAAGGCAAGTTGATTCAAACCTCAGTATGGTAGCTAAAATGGAGGATGTTGATTGTGTTCCAGATATTATTGCATTCAGTATCCTCATTAATGGTCTCTTCAAGGAGGCTAGAGTACATGAATCTTTTGGATTAGTGGCTAAAACAATACAAAATCTTTGTTGATTGTCTTTGGAAGACAAAATGATACAAGATGGTTGTTCTCCAAATATTCTAACGTACAATACCCTAATTGATGGCCTTTGCAAGATGAATAGAGTGGATATTGCTCTCAGATTAGTAGCTAAACTGAAGCATGTTGATTGTTCTCCAGACATTATTACATACAATATCCTAATCAATGGTCTCTGCAAAAAGGGAATAATACATGAAGCTCTCGAACTAGTAGCTAAATTGACACAAGATGGTTGGTCTCTTGATATTTCATATACACTTCATTAATTAGTGGTTGTTGCAGGGTGGGTAAAGACATAATTGAATTTCTCTCATTCTATGTAGTATTTTAAAGAATGTATATTATAGTAATAATATATGGATGGAAAAACTTTACTACTAAGAAGTGATAAAAGTCTTGGAAAATACTTATGGTAACTTATGAAAGGAAAAACTTAGCTACTAAGAAGTGATACAGCTGTTTGAAATTCCTCTTTAGTCTTTTATCTGTGAATGGTTGCAAAGACTTTCTGTGCTTTGTATATAACCACAGATATGGATAATATCTACCATTATATATTTGTGAGCTATGCCTTGTTATGCTCTGTCTTCCTATTTAATGGATGAATTGCAGTTACCAGAAATTAGAAACAAAAAACCAAAACAGTTATGTGACAAGAAATGGCGTCCTGGAGGTTACGGATAAGAAACAATTTTTTTTACACACGCACCTATATTGAAATTGGCCAAGTTTTTAACATGCAAGCATAATAAAATATGTCGAATAAAAATAAAACCCATGAACAAACATACAGGAAACTGAATGTTATGAAAATAATTAATTTTAATGACCTAAATTAAAATTGAAAAATTCCTTCACTTTAATAGGATGTCCTGTAAGTCTAGATCCACGACAAGATTGCGGTCTAACATTTAGGTCTGACACATGTGGGAAAGATGATGCATAATCTCACCCAATTTTACTTATCTTTTAATATCACTTGCAAAATCACCACCTGACTCAAAAGTTTTTAGCTTTTTAATGTCAATGGAAAACATCATAATCTCCCCCAAGATTTGTTTTTTCCTTAAATAATAGTGGTAAAATCATAATTCCATCCAAGATTATTTTCTTATAAAAGTGATTTTTTTTCTCAAATTGCAAAATCTTTGAGCAATAATTTAGATGCTTACTTTAACTAAGAGATAAATAGGCTGAAACTAATTCTCTTTATATGTATTTGAAGTATCTACATTATTCAATAAAACATCATTTAAATATTGTGGATTTTAGCCCGCAAGGAACCTTACAATTTTTAATTATGATGGCATGGTTGGTAACCTTGATATATTTGTTATTGTTTGACTACTGAGTGTGGTTTATAGGACAATAGAGATTGACAACTTTGATATTAAAATGACCACTATACCCAACATCCTTGCACTGTGTCTGTTGTAGGGGTTGTTGTGGTCCTATTTCCTGTAACTATGGGATGAATAAAAATGAGATTATTGGTTGTCTTCATGAGTTCAGCCTACGTTGATTATGCAAACATCTAGCATCAGAGGCACTTGGTTAGGTAGTAATGATGATTTTTTCATGCAGAAAAGAATCCAAATAGGAGAATGTTGGGAAATTTTGGTCATGTCAGAAAGAAACATCCAAGATCAGTAGTGCCTTTAGTAATTTTAATTTCATTAGATTTCCTCAAAGACAAAAACTACTATGCCACAAAGCGGAATTAGACATAGTTCATTTCCCACATTGACCTTTAGAGAAAAAATAATGGTAATTAAACCAGTTCCAAACAACAACATTAAATAGATTCACGCAAAACCATTAAACATGAAAGACGGAACAAAAAACATGAACACACAGATTTACATGGGGAAAACTCTTTCAGGTAAAAAATCCCACACTCCAAAAGCTCAGATCACAATTGTATTATTCAGCAAAAAAAGTACAGTTACAAATACAATTACAGACTCTAAGCCTTTATAGGAGATTTACATCTTGTTCCATTTTGGAGATAAACTGACAACATAACCCCTATTATTTCCTTCTCTCACCAATATTGCAGAACGTTCAATGTTTTATAACATTTGTTCTCAACCCTAGGAAAACGGTTTGGTTCAACTTCTAGTGAGCAACTGCCAAACAACCTTCAACGGTCAGTAGCCAACCACCACTTTCCACTTTAGCATCAATTGGGACTCACCATGACACCCACATGCAATAATAAAAAAATTGCCTTATCGAGGAGACTTTATATTGTCTCCCTTCGATATCAGGGTGTCCCTTCGATATTTAATTTATCACTCCAAGTGGTCCCCACATCCATCAACATTATTATCGAGTCAACCTCATTGCTATATCGGCAAGACATCATATCATCTCCCCCGATATAATGAAGTCACACTGATGTCATCCATATTGATTCATGTGATCCCCACTGTTGAGTCAGCATGGTTTACACCAATTATCACTTCTGCCTTGAAAACTCAGGTCCCACCATAGTCATCGATCCATCGGGGAGACCACCTTCAAAGTCCCACCGACCACTACAAGTCTCACTAATAATAGTTCCCATTGGTCCATGATCCGGTGGATATTTTTAGTGAAAATTGAAGTTTCCCATTTTTCTCCAGAATCTGCACCATCAAAAAGATCTCGATGTCCTGATTCCAACGCAACTTGAACGGAGCGAAAAGGAGTCCGTTTGTGCAAGTTATGGCCAGTCAAACCTTGGGTCAAACTGGGATCAGGGGGCATCTAGGAAGCGAAAAAAATGAAGTCGTCAAAATATGTCAAAGTTTGCGTCATCGCGAAGAGCTCGTCGAGACGATTCTGATGGCGTTCATTTTGTCGAAATCCGACATCGTATGCGAGAGTTATCAGCGGTCAAAGCTCTCAGTTGACTTGGTGATTAGAAGGTACAATGCTGACGTCATCAACAGTCCGTACTATATGGAATTTGATATGGACAAACCAGAGTGTGACACATGGCGGCATAGTCATTGTACAGAACCAATCGGGTCGTGACACATGTCCTTCCGTACTCCAGTCAGCACTACGTGGCAGCCGAGTCAGCATATAGGTGGCAGTACAATCAGCATTACGTGTAGCCAAGTTAGCGATTTCAGTGAATCATAGTCTGCCACGTGGCAGTCTAACGGCATGACACGTGTTCTTCTCCAGTCTTCCGTCGGCGTGTTTGTTTTTTTTGGTAAAAGTGGTTGCTGGGGCTCGTCCCCGTGACCACACATGGAACAGCCCACCGACTCCACTGTTACACCCGCCAGCGAGCTTTCAATATATGAAGACAAGAATTTTGTTTTGTTGTTAACGAAATTCCAGAGTTTGGTATAAAATGTGGCCGTCGGGCCTTGAACCCGTGACCACGTGGATACCAAAATATTAAGCCACCAATACACCGCCAAAAGCTCTTTAAATATATATAGAACTCGGTTGTTTTTGTTATGATTTTGTACACCGAAAATTGTTAATGGGGGTTTTGGTTAAAACCTAACCTACCCTTCCATGTGAAATGCCAAAAGGGGTTAGGAAAGAGGTTGTACGAGATGTAATAAGGGGGTTTAGTGTTGTCTTTTGTAATTATGGGATTTTAGCCTTTTTAGGCTTAAATTATGTATATAAAGGGGAGTGAGAGTGAGGTTTGGATTCAGTTTTTTTCAGGTGATGAAGTCTTGAAGCTGAGGTGACATGAAAGAGAGGTGCTGGAGATTTTTCAAGCCATTGTTGTACGTCGGAGCCTTGTTATGCTGCCAAACTGATGGTCTTTGTGCATCATTTGTAATTGATTTTGGAGTTAATCGGATCGGTCTCTCTATTGGAGTGGACTCGGAGACGTAGTCACGTTTGTGACGAACTCCGTTACCAATTCATTTGCACTTCTTCTCTCCTCTCTCATGTTCTGATTTTCACCTTATGTTTTCAGTTTTGATACATAATTTCGTTGATGTATGCTTGAATTTGTAATTCCTTTAAGTTGTTGAAATTAAGCATTCAATACTGCATATAGTCTAGATCTGAATACAGATCAGTCCATTAAGGAGACAAACTTTAAAGTCTCGCCGAAGTAGCCACGTCCCACCGATGAAGCGCCAATCACTAAGTCGCTCAAAATACAAACTTCAGAATGTCATGTCAGAGGTTGTGAAGTTTTTGAAACCCGCGCCATGCCGATAACATAGAGAACCACAAAGTTGCTAAGTTAGGAGGTTATGAAATTTTAGAACCCCATGAATTAAGTTAGGAAAAATTCAAACCCAATGACTTAACTAACAAACCATTTCTTGCCAATGGGATTTTGATCAGACTAGTAACTTTGTCTTGGTGATATTCAACTATCTGTTCGAGAATGCAGAGGCCCGAACACTAGTACATTTGATGCACCATTTCTCAACATTCTCCCACTTTCTGAAGAACATACTGTCTACCAATCAATGCATGGATCCTCTATATCACCTAGGACACCAACAACAACATCTATAATGTCTACCATCTCAGGCTATAATTACATATATCCTCCAAAGAAAAGGAACAATCCATGGTGTACATATGTACCAGTCTAATTTGAGACACCACCATCAGAACCAACCAACAATAAGGGTTTCAACACACTGACACCACTCCATTGTGCTCAAAAAGCCATACAGAAGTAATGTCAACTTCAAAGCACTCAACATGAACACAACCATGAAACTATCCTAAAAAAAAGATAGAACACCAGCTAGAACAACAACTAGAAAACTGACTGCTCCCATCCAACTAATCAACCCACGTGATTGAAAATAGCACACACAACAATTGCTACTCCATACAATCACACATACCTTGAAGGTATCAAGATCAGTGAACTCATGCCACTCGATAACCAGCCCATCAACAATAAATACAAGCTCCATGTGCCAACTATTCAAAGAAGACAAAACACATCTAGGAACTCCCACTGCACAGGTAATAAATATGAGAAGATCAAGGCATAGCAAGTCTACCAAGAGCATAACATAGAGAGTGTAAACATGTAGTTTCAAGGAACCATCCACAATGATCTGCGAAACCTGTAATTAAATAACCTGTAAGAACAACTCTGACCACAAGTCTTCACAACTCTCCCAAGTTCTCCACACCCAACAAAGGAAAAATATTAAGAACTTCCATGTCATCACCCAAGAATATGAGTAAAAACACATGACCAAAATCTAGTGAACACTACAGCTCCAACCAAACCTCAAACCAAGGTAATGTGAAACCAAAAATCCAGGAAGAAAACCAAGACCAAAGAGAGCACCTCTACACATCATGAACCTATAGAAAGTCCTCCTACATACACTTCTAAAAGTCAACTGTGTCAAGTATGATCTCCTTCACAACACCCCAAAGAGAATAGCATAACAACACCCAACCATTCAATCTCTAAGATCAAACACAACATATATATCATGTAATTATATGGATGTAACCTTCTCCAAGAAGATCAAACTCTTTCATTTCCATCTTAGAAAATAGGCCCAATGCATCTCCTAAACTCAATATCAATGAATGTAATCATAATGCATAAGGAGATAACCATGCTATCTATCTCTCACAATGAATCCTTTAAAATCATCTAATGAAGTTCAAGATCCATATTCATGAAAGAAAGCATAAAACACCCAAGAGAAACAATGGGCAATACCTCTCAAGCAATAAACTTCCAAGTAGTCCAAGAGTGGGGAATGAGAATGCTCCTCCAGGGTAACCAAGTCATCATGACTTCTCCAAGAGCAATCTCCTCATTGGTCTCTATTGAACTCATGTCCAACCAAGGTGTAGGATCCTCGTACTTTCTGCTAAAAAATCACAAAGAGTAGCTGTTACATCCTCACCTTATTCTCCATGTATCCATGAGCACCTGCAAATGATCGTCTCATGCTAAACTCCAAATGCATCATTGCACTATCATGAAGTTCACAAGCATATGGCCAATGAACCTAAAACACAAAGAATTACCAGACCACTGTCAATGCTCCAATCATCTAAACCAGGAACTTATCATGACATCATGATCTTACCACCCCCCTTAGGAGATACCATACTTCAAGTGAACTAACCATGGTCTCAAGAGCAATGCAACATGCCAAAACTCTAATGTGCAACCAAGAGTCTATCGTGACATTAAACAAACAAACTCTAAACCAACATCACTTGTCAAGAACCACCAATACCTCAACCAAAGACTCCAAGAGTCCTCCATGGTTCTGAGATGTTGTACATCTTCAAATAGTGCCCATGCAAATGTGAAAGAACCCTTCTACCGCTACAAGATCTAAGAGTTCCTACTAGTAACATCTGCAACACTAAAGAAGACCATCCATCACCAAGTGACGAATACACAGTCATTGCTAAAGCTCCCACTGAAATGTGACAACTCTGCAAGAATCATGACCAAACATCTGCTAATCTGAAAATCCTTCAGGTCCACACATCAACATGTCCATCAATCAAGTGGCACCAAGATCTCCAAAAAAAGTAGAGATTGCAATCACTGTCAAAAGCTTACACAAAGTAGTGTATCCAAGCAATCCATGACATCATGATCCAACATGCTACAGGTCCCCATAACCGACTATTCAGGTACTCAACACCATTCATCCTCACATCTCAAAGCAACTACACCAATGCATAAGTGACCATAGACAAGTCTAGCTAGTAAGTCTACATCAACATTGAATCAAATCTCACAGATATAGACAATCCATTTCTGAGTTGTCCCACAACAAACATGTAAGTAAAGACAACCCACAACATTGCACAACCCATAGATCCATTCAATATATCATGAAAACCCATCATCACACTGGAAACTACAAAACTAAGATCTCAAAGAGAATAATCATGTAGACAACATGACTCAAACACTAGATCAAGTTCAAATCCGATTTTCCAATCACGTCCACAACTCGAGCACCATAGTCTAGGAAACCACCAAGCATCACCACAAGAATGTTAAGTGACAAATCACATACCAACACTCCCATGCAGAGAAGACATCACACCTCCTCTTACCATGCACAAAGCATGCATGTAGAACTGCAACTATCTCATCTAGTCACACCCCAAAAGCCAAGGTCTAGAAAAATAGCTTTAAATGCAGCTCCACATGACCACAAGTTTTTTCTTGACCATATAAAACTTGCAAAACCATAGAGCCATGTAAGTACAAAATATCCATTAAAGGAAGAAGTAGTTTAGGAACTCTAGCCCAATTCTAGGCCAACTCCACAACCACCAACATGCACATGCATCCGAGAGAGACAGGCTATTTCAGAAGCTTCCAGATCATCCAATGATCAACTCCATAGCCTACATGCAATCAGGGTAACATAAAATTGTGCCTTCCAATGCTAGGAAAAATAACCAGTATAAGCACATTTCTCTATAGCTAAGAAACAACTCAAGCTTCTCCATATCATCAGGGAACCTCTCACACATACACCCAATATGAAAGCTTTGCTGCAACACAATCATAGAGCAATTAATATTCCACCCCATGCATCAGGATTATACCACTTCCAACTCACAAGCTTCAGGTCACATCATTTCAAAATGAACAACTTGAAAGTTTCTCCATCTTCCATATTGTGTGTTGTCTCTTGGAACTCAAACAAATGAGCAAGAATTTCTACTCACCAAAGGATCAAAACATTAGTCGATTCCTTTAGATTTCCTTAAGCCTACCACACTTAGAAATCTTCATAGAAGGAATACCTAGAACCAGAAACACCAGGAATTCATACATGCATCAACATGCAAGCACATGCAAGCCACATGCGAGTCCATGCAAGTACATGCAACACACATGCAAGTACATGCAACTCACAAACCTGCACATGCAAGCAAAAAGAAAATCCCAGAAGAATGCTCTGATACCACTTGTTGGGAAATTTTGGTCATCTCAGAAAGAAACATCCAAGATCAGTAATGCCTTTAGTAATTTTAATTTCATCAGATTACCTCAAAGACACAAACTACTGTGCCACAAAGTGGAATCAAACATAGTTCATTTCCCACATTGACCCTTAGAGAAAAGTTAATACTAATTAAACCAGTTCCAAACAACACCATTAAATAGATTCAATCATGCAAAACCATTAAACATGAAAGATGGAACAAAAAAAATGAACACACAAATTTACGTGGGGAAAACCCTTTCAGGTAAAAACCCCACTCCAAAAGCCCAGATTTCCATTGTTTTATTCAATAACAAAAGTACAGTTACAAATACAATTACAAGCTCTAAACCTTTATAGGAGATTTACATCTTGTTCCATTATGGAGAGAATCTAATAGCATTACCCCTATTCTATTTCCGTCTCTCACTGATATTGTAGAACGTTCAATGTTTTATAACATTTGTTCTCAACCCTAGGAAAATGGTTTGGTTCAACTTCTAGTGAGCAACTGCCAAACAACCTTCAATGGTCAGTAGCCAACCATTTCTTTCCACTTCAGCATCAGTTGGGACTCACCATGACACCCACATGCAATAATAAAAAAAAATCCTTATCGAAGAGAATTTATATTGTCTCCCTTCACTATTAGGATGTCCCTTCGATATTTACTTTATCGCTCCAAGTGGTTCACACATCCATCAATATTATTACCGAGTCAACCTCATCGACATATCAGTGGAACATCATATCATCTCCCACCAATATCATGAAGTCATGTTGATGTCGTCCATATCAATTCATGTGATCCCCACTGTCGAGTCAGCATGGCTTACACCAATTATCGCTATTGCCTTGATAACTCATGCCCACCATAGTCATCGGTCCATTGGGGAGACCACCTTCAAAGTCCCATCGACCACTACAAGTCTCATCGATAATAGTTCCCATTAGTCCATCGGGGAGACAAACTTTAAAGTCTTACCGAAGTAGCCATGTCCCACTGATGAAGCGCCAATCTCTAAGTCACTCAAAACATGAGCTTCAGAACCTCATGTCAAAGGTTGTGAAGTTCTTGAAACCCACGACATGGTGATAACAAAGAGAACCACAAAGTCGCTAAGTCGGGAGGTTATGAAATTTTAGAACCCCACGACTCAAGTTAGGAAAACTTGAAACCCAACGAATTAACTAACAAACCATTTCTTGCCAACAGGATTTCAATCAGACTAGTAACTTTGTCCTGGTGATATTCAACTATCTGTTCGACAATACAGAGGCCCAAACACCAGTATGTTTGAGGCACCATTTCTCAAGAGAGAAATCCATGAGCAGGGAATTGTGTAGGAAACATGAAGCATAGGGGGAGTATTTCAAAATTAGATTACTTATGAAGGTAACATAGATTAAATAAAAATAATCATGAAAGACTAATAGAGGATTTGATGGAAGGTTGACCGATGGAAGAAATTCAACAAGGAATTGAAAACTGATATATTTCGAAGGAAAATTGTAGTTTGATGAGTAGCTTGAGTTGGGTATTGGGTGAGAAGAGCGTAGATGGTGATTAAGAGCCAAATGGGAGAAAATGTTCCTTTATATGGTAAGACTACACATTGTAAGATCAACCCCTATGTGACCATTAATATTTTGATATTCTTTGGTATGTGTTTTATTATGGGCTGAATGAAGTAGGTGCATGGTGTGACTCGTAGTTGAATTGGTGTATCAACTATATTTGTAAATCATATGTGTTAATTCTTCTTTGAACTTATGTAGCAAACCTAGTTATTTTTTTAAGAGAACCTTGCATAATATTTTCATGGATTGACTATCTAGGAGATTTTTAGTCTTTGCACCTCCTCACATGGTTGAATCTTAATGATGTCGATGATTGCTATGGATAAAGATAATGGGCTATGGATTATGTGAAATTGGAAAGATGATTGATGTAAGCTACTTAATTGTTAGTATGGAATATGAAATTGTGATTGCTTAACCAAATTAGGAGGGTGGGTGATTCTATTTTCAAGAAACAAGATATAATGAAATTAGTTGAGTTAAATATGGTTACTAATGTGGTATTACATTTTAGTTACAAAAACTTACTAATGATTCAAATGGTTGATGACAGGGAAAACTTTAAGAAACCCCCCTCCCCTCCCCCCTCAGAGAAGTTGTAAAATCTTGGCAAATCTTTCATACTTCTCAAAAAAAAATATTAATTTTAGAGGCAAATTTTTTAATTTTTCATGAAAAAAAAATCCCCATTGGCGAATCTTTTGTAATCACTAGAAGTCTATGGAAAATCCTGGTGAATTGCAAATTTTTTAAAACCACTAAAATATTTTCATTGGCAATTAAAATCTATTTTCAAACCAATAAAATATTTCCATTGGCGAATTAAACTTGTTTTCAAACCAGAAAAAATAATTTTGTTGGCGATTTTTTTTTTCAAACAAAAAAATAAAATTCATTAGCGAATTAAACCTATTTTCAAATGATTAAGAAAAAAACATTGGCGAATTAAACATAATATCAAACTAATAAAAAAATTCATTGGCCAATTAAATTCAGTGGCGAATCCACTACCGTTCGATGAATTTTCAATGGACGACTGTACTTGCATTCCAGAAGTATATATCTCAAGCACTAGATTTGCGAATGGAAACCTTTGGAATAACACTACAACCATTAGATGTGGACACGTGGCGAGATCAAGGGTCATCATCGTGGTAATTAATCTGATGGGTTGGATTTTGGCGATGAGCGATAGAAGAACTTAAGTGGCAGAAATATGCACGTGCAAATTAAGTTTGTTTTAAAAGAGGGACCACCTAGAAAGAACGTAGGACCAAGGCTTAAAAACTTAAGAATGTTTTACACAAAGGATGTGGCACATCAATCTAACCATGAATGTTCGATGCATTTTTGATGGATGACTTTAGTTGCATTCCGGAAGTATATCTCTCAAGCACTAGATTTGCGAATTGAAACCTCTAGAATAACAGTAGAACTATTAGATGCAGACGTGTGGCAAGATCAAGGGTCATCATCATGGTAATGAACCCGATGGGTTGGATTTTGGCGATGGGCAATAACATAAAGTTTGTTTTAAAAGAGGGACTGCCTAGGAAGAATGTAGGACCAAGGCCTAAAAATTTAAGAATTTTTTTTTTTATCAGTGATACTTTTCTATTTTATTAATTATAAAGCAAAAGATACAAATTCTATAAAATTTACAACATCCAAAAACTACCAAAAAAGTTGATCGGTGATACTTGTTTATTTTATTAATTATAAAGAAAAAGATACAGATTCTACAAACTTAGCAACATCCAAAAACTACCAAAAAAGTTGAATAACTGGCTCAAAAACTAGAGTATCAGAACTTCCCTAAACAACTATGCCTTTGTAGTAAAGGCTAAAAAAAAATTAGAAAACTACACTTTACGTTAACCATTATTACTCATTCTTCTTTGAAGAATTGCCCATCTCTAGCGACAGTATTTCCTTTAATGGTTTTTGCTTCTTCCACGGACGCAATCCCTTCTTTTCGCGCATCTCCTCTCTGGAAACTTCTTTTAGATTTTCTATTGTTTCCTCTAATGCCATTAGCTCAACACAGATTTTAAGTTCTTTCCACCCATGCTCAGCTCCTTCCCGCCACCAGCCTTTAGTGAGACCCTCTAGCCATCTGATAAAGAGGTGATTTAAATCTGCAAGCTCCGGGTCCCCACCATCCATTCCTTCTATTTTTACCAACCCTACTCCTGGTATCGCCCGTTGTAGAATGCTTTCCATGTCCACTAAAAAATATTTATGCACTAGAGTTTTCATTACTCTCCTCACCTTGTTCATTGGTTCTCCTAAGTCTAAACCCCAAGCCATGACCAACGAATAGATATCCATATTCGTTTTGAATCTATGTGTCAATTTTTTGAATCCATCCCCCAACATTATTTGAACTGATTGCACCACCTGCTCTTCCTTGTAGAGAAATAAACCTTGTAGCCTTTGCACAAATGCTTTACCCACAAAGGGGTCCAGCTTCCTTCACGATGTCATGGTGAAATTGGCCTCCATTGCTTTTTTGTTTCACTGGCTTCGAACCTATCACCCGTCGTTGAAAGGATACAATCCTATTATCCTTACACTTGAACTCGAAGAAGCATCGTGGGTGATAGGTGAATGTCATTATAACACCTCATTTCGCTAGCCTTCTCCATAAATGCACCGTGCTTGTCACCTTTCCTATCTTAATTCACCAAAGTTGAGGTTTTGGTACTTTTCCTAACCTTACTACCTTAGTAACTTAGTTGCAAGTCTTTCTTGGTCGTCTTTGTAGTCGGTGGGTCAAAAGTTTCAAAAAATTTGAAACTTCAGACTTTGGTTCTAAGGTTCCAAATTTTAGCTACAACACAACATTATGGACCAAGACCGTTCAAATTTTTTTTGATGGATGGCTGTAGTTGCATTCCGGAAATATATTTCTCAAGCACTAAATTTGCGAATGTAAACCTCTGGAATAATACTACAACTATTAGATGTGGACATGTGGCTAGATCAAGGGTCATCATCGTGGTAATGAATTTGACAGGTTAGATTTTGGTGATGAGTGATAGAAGAACTTAAGTGGTAGAAATATGCACGTGCATTAAGTTTGTTTTAAAAGAGGGACCGCCTAGGAAGAACGTAGGACCAATGCTTAAAAAATTAAGAAAGTTTTACACAAAGGATGTTGAAAATCAATCTAACCACGACCATTTGATGAATTTTTGATGGACGGTTGTAGGTGCATTCTGCAAGTAAATCTCCGAAGTAGTAGACTTGCGAATTGAAACCTCCAGAATAACACTAGAACCGTTAGATGACGACACGTGGTGAGATCAAGGCTCATTTCTCTCTTTTCAATGACTCGACGTATTACATTTCATTTAATTGAAATTCTCAATCTTTTTGAAGAACGTGTGGTAGTCGTACTGCTTGCAGTGATTAATGCCATATGAACATTCGAAGCGATTGATTGGAAAACTCATGAGTCATAGCTTTAATGAAACAAGATTTGTAATGATTTCAAATTTTCATAATTCATATCATTCGAGTGACACTGGAGTCTGGCAGTTTTGACAGCTTGTCACTTGTCAGCTTGAGGTATAGTTTGCGTGCAGTCAGACGTCAATGAAATTAAACATTTCAATTTTACATGTAAGGCTTAAGTTTTAATTGTACATGTAAGGCTTGAGGTACAGTTTGCATGTAGCCAGATGTCAATCAAATTAAACATTTTAATTGTACATGTAAGGCTTAAGTTACTGTTACACAAATCGATTAAGTTGGTTTTTTGGTTTGCGTGAATCACCATTATGAATCATGAATATATGGTATACGTAACCTCACAGTGCACACATGACAAGTGTGAGGTGTACATAGGAACTAGGCTGGTAGTGGCACTATTGGTGGCACTGTTGGCCCAGATATAACTAAATAAGGATAGTGACTAGTGAGCACAACTAAAATCATTAGTTGAAGGCTAAAGACCTTACTATTGAGTGCAATGTTCGAATTATCATAAGGGTTTTCATTTTGTAGGGTTAATATGGATTCAGGAAGAAGATCATGTGGCATTATTGGAGATACTCTAAATTCTTCTACTTGCAGTTATGTAGTCATAAAGTCAATGACCAATTTCATTCAAGCTTCAAGTTTAGAATGGGTGGAATTGGAAAGAAGTTGATTTGGTTCACCTGACTTCTTAGACAGGTTTTGAACCAGGAGAGGTGCTTTGATGGGCATAACCGCTATTCCTAGTGCATAGAAGCTACAAATAAAATATGGGAGAAATTTTACAACCCCTCATCTTTTGCATGACTTTGATTTTCAAAGGGGAGTACATTTTGTATCTTCACGACTCCCATTTCCCTGGTTTGATTGGCCCCCTTTTCTCTATGCATTCATTTTCAAAGCTACTACCTGATTCAGGAAGTCCCATGCATTTATTTTCAGAGCCCATGGTTGACCCAAAAAATCCCATTATTTTCAGACAAATATGTATTATATTTATGTTTTCACCAACGGTCTAGCAGAAGCTTGGTGCTTGCACTTACATTTGTATTTGCACTATGTAATAATGTGACATTGTCATTTAGTTTCAATAAAATAAATGGTTGTGCTATTAAAAAGCAATTGTGCTATTAAAAAGCACAAAAATGCAATTGATGAATCTATTCATATCATTTTTTTTTCTTTAAGAAATGATCTATTTATGAAATAATTCCATTCAGATATAAAACTTAAAAGTAAAACATAAAGCAATACAAATACTAAAGTTAAGTATGCAAATCGATTAAGTTGGTTTTTTGGTTTGTGCGAATCGTGATTATCACTATAGTAACCCAACCTCACATGTGACATGTGTGAGGTGTACACAAGGACCAAGCTGGTAGTGGCACTATTGGTGGCACTGTTGGCCCATAAATAAGGATAGTGAGCACAATTGAAATAATTCGTTGAATGCTAAAGGCTATACTATTGACTCTCGAGCACACAATGTTTGAATTTTCATAAGGGTTTTCATTTTGTAGGGTTAATAAGGATTCAGGAAGAAGATGATCTGGTATTATTGGGGATACTCTAAATTCTCCTTCCTATAGTTATGTAGTTACAAATTAAAATACCAATTTCCTTCAAGTTCAGAATGGGTGGAATTGGAAAGAATTTGATTTGGTTGACCAAACTTCTCAGACAGGTTTTGAGCCAGGATGGGGAGCTCTGATGGAGATAAGTGCTCTCTAAGTGCATGGAAGCAACAAGTAGAAGATGGGAGTAGTTTTACAACTCCTCATCCTCTGCATGACTCTAATTTTCAAAGGGGATAAGTAATTTTTGCATCTTTAATAGCTCCAATTTCCCCCGTTTGATTTCCCCCCCTTTCCCCATGCATATTTTTCAGAAACCATGATTGACGATGGCCCTCCTGCATGCATTTATTTTCAAACGACAGAGAGTCAGGACTCAGAGACCATGGTAGAAGGTTGGCACTTGCACTTACATTTGTATTTGTACTATGTAATAATGTGAAATTGACAATTGTCATTCAGTTGTAATAAAAATAAATGGTTGTGCTATTAATGTGATTATGTGACATTGTAATTCCTTTTATTAAGTCCTTTGCAACGTCAAGTGTTACTACAAAACCCATTTTTTCCTCTTTCAAAAATGTTAAGTGTTACTATGCTATTAATGTGACATTGTAATTCATTTTATAAAGGCTTTGATGTGAATTCTAGTGCATTAAAGGTTGAAAAAAACTTTAAAACACATGTTTACTATTTATAATATATATCATAAATTCTCAACCGTTCGATGAACATTTGATGTATGGCTATAGTTGCATTTCGAAATGAAATGCACGAAGCGCTAGGGTTGCAAACCTAAACGTCTGGAATCACCCTATAACTGTTAGATTTACAAAGATCAACGGTTTAGATTCTTTAGAATTTGTTGTCAATACAGGACTGAAAAAATCACTTTCAATTTATACTACTAAGTGATTTTATTTTTAAGTGAGAGGGTCAGCACACAAGGAGATTTTAGTCTTCAGTTTGCTCATTGCAGCGCACCACAGCACCACCCTGTTCTGGGTTCCATAGTTCCACTTCCGACAAAGCCATTCTAGAAACCCAGTTTCCACGACTGTCGACATTTATCTTTCCAAGAATCAAAAGTTGGGTAAGTGAAAAAATTCCTGTGGCTACGTTTCATCGTTTGAAATTTCTTAAAATTGTATTTTGTCAAACTTTGAAGTTTGCGTTTAGGGCTAAGAGACTTAAGAATTAAGAAAAATTAAGAACTAATAGGGAATTCACAGTTTCACATTGTATAAGCATGTCTACCAGTAGTACCACTAGAGCAATGTCAGATAAAAAAATACATTATGCAAAATTGCTTAAAACCCCAAGTTTCACTAATGAATACCATGATATTTATGATCCTGAATCCTATGGTAGGCATACCTTAGAACTTAGATTTTCATCTGAGAATAAGGCCTCAAAGCAAATACAAGTTAATAGTATCAGTGCACCATGGGTAATTGGATTAGGGCACATGATGTTACATGAGGTTTTCCCTTGCCCTGAATTTATCATGGTCTGTGCCCAAAATTATGATGATAACAAAAGAGCAATTGTTAATAAAGATAGGAAAGAAGAATTGTTATCCATTAATGTAGAAGAACTTGGAAAACTGCTGGGGTTTACATTTACAACCGAAGGCGAAGAATTTGGAAATGCCTACATTGACCTAGAAAAGCTTGCTAGTGATTATGAAGCAGTGGATGAAATGGAGAAAAAATATTTCTTAAACATAATAGTTCATGATAGAAACAAATTGAAAGGTGATCGTAAGCCTCCTTATGATTTGGAAATTTTTAAACGATGGGTTCAGGATACTATTTCCATGCTAGCATTTTTCCTTATACTAGATAGCAATTTGGAAGTGGGTGCATGCCTCCTTGAAATGGTGTAGAATATCTATTATGGTGTTCAACATGTCAAATATAAATTTATTGAGCACATTGTAGAATCCTTGCATAAACAATTTTTAATGATTAAAGGAGGTTCCACCAAGACATTTAGGTTCACAACCTACTTGTGCTATCTTTTTCTATTGAAATTCAGAGGAATGTTTTAGACCAACAAGCTTCAAATTCGGCCCTATAGTAATTCCAAGGAAAAGAAAATGGCTCCAGTATATGAATGGACCACGGTTATAAGGATGCATGATTCTCGAAGAAACTATAGTCATTTTTTAGACTAATTTTTGGCTCCATTGCATCAAACAATTACAAATACTCCAATGCTTAGATTGCCTATGTCATGTAGAAATTGCATTCAAGTAGGAAAAGAAATACAATTGGCTGATTGGTACTTAATGGAAGAATATACTATGCTAAGATTTTATGGATTGGGAGTACAACCATATAAACTTCCAATACATGTGACAGAAAGGGTTTTTGCTTTGGAATATGTAAGGCAGATGCAGAGTACTGATGAACTGCACTTTACCAATCAACAAAAGAAGACCTTATTTCCTTCTTTACCTTTTTCATGTGGAGGGATCACATTTGAGAGAAAAGAATTTAGTGTAGCACATAATCTTTTGATTTTTTTTTTATTTTGATGCTATTTGTCACTAGCAGTATGATCCATGTGACACCATTAAATCAATGATTGTGCTCAATAAGAATGTTGCAAGTAGAATTCAACATGAAAATAAACCCTTGCTCAAAAACTTGAGAAACAAGGATTCTTGGGATGAGGTTAAAATTGCAATGGAGAAAAGTGCTACTGAGAATGGTATTTCTTTTGAGCAATTGTTAGCAGAAATTATGGCATTGCATCAAAAGACAATCGGGGGGTACGACGATTTTTATCAAAAAAGTGCTAAACCATGTAGTAGAGTAAAAATGATAGGTTCTCTAAAGAAGGAGGTTACAAAAAAAATTGGAAATGATAAAAAAATACTACCTTTTGGTCTATGAGGAGGGAGCTAGGTGAACTAAGAGCTCTTGCAAAGTATGGAGATAACGAAGAAGACAGTGAGTTTAGCAAATTATGGAATATAGAACATCTAGATGAATAAGAAGATAAAGAAAGTGATCGTGAATCTAATGATGATAGGGAAGAAGGAAGCCATGTCAATTTAAAACTTGGTTTAAGTGAGGCCACAAAAGAAGCATATACTACTGGAGCAACCATAGCTGAAAAAATGGGTTATGAAGGTGGTCCTTTGGGATCCCAAAGAGAAGGCCCTTGGATGGTAATAGATGTAGAGCATAGAAAAGCAAGTGATTTTTTTGGCCTTGGTATTGGAGGTGAAAAAGTAGACCTAGGGCATACAAGACAATTTGTTAGAGCTTCAAATCCTCATCCTCATGGTTAGAAACAATCACAAGTAGGACATGCCCATGGTGGAGAGATTAGTGCAACTAGCATGACCTCTGGTGGTGATGGTATGGGTAGTAGTACTAGTAGTGGTCAACATGTGCTACAAAAACAAACTACACACAAGAGGACAACAATACAATATACCATAGAAACACTAAGTGATCAAGGCATACAGAAGAGGTAAAGGATTTTGATAGGTCGAAGTCACACTACTAGTGGATCCACCACAAAGGAGTTATTTCTAGGAACCCCCCAGTGCTAGTTAGTCTGGCTATGACATCATTAATAACCGCAAGTACTACTACTCCTATTCCTTCGCCATTCAAGCATTCCATTGTTCATGTGTCCCTTAGGTTTTGATTACATTTAAGAGTTTAAAAAGAAATTAGACATGAATAAAAAAGAAAAGAAGCAACTAATGGAGAGTGCATCTGCTGTAACTTCAGAGTCTGCCACAACCATGGTATTACTCACATTTGACACAAATAAAGAAATCATAGAGTACACATTTCTTGTTCCGAAAGTTTAAGACAAACTAGCAAATCAGATGGCTCAATTTGAATTCCAGGTGAACAATATTCAATTGGATTTTTCTGGACTTAAAAATATTGACAAAATTAATGTATCAAAGAAGAACAATGAATTGGTGTACACATCATTGCTAAAGCAAGATAGAGAGAAAAAAAGGTTGCAGACTCAAATTGAAAAGTTACAGACAAACTTAGAAAATGAGAAATCAAAGAGGAAAGCAACAAATAACAAGAGTAATGAATTAGAAAAAAGAATTTTAAAAAAATTGCCTCTGCATCAACAAGCAAAGAGGATAAGCATAATGAGACTGCAGTGAATGAACTGAAGAAAAGGCTAGATGAGAGCAACAAGAAATATGATGAGGAAAAATCCACTTCAGAAAAACTAAGAGTAAGCATTGCGAATGGAAATGCATAGTGGGAACAAAAATTGGAGGAGAGAAAAAGAAATGAAAGATTGGTGGCAGAGGTGATGGAAGCAAAAAATGAAATTGAGACTTGTCAAAATAAGTTATATGCATTTTGTAGAGAGACAATGAGCCATATGAAACAAAATATCTGGGATGAAATAATGCAGAGGATTGATCATTTGTGTGATATGTTTCAATTGATTGATGCTATCAGAAAACATCATAAGAAGCTCAAAAAATATTTAGTGGACAACAAAAATGTGCTAGCATTAGAGAAATCTACAAAAGAAATTCAACAAATAGTCTACAAAGCCAGTGACAATGTTTTGAAATCAAAAGGGGTTACTAATCAACTTGCTACATCAATGACGTTGTCATCTATCATTGAAAAGTGTTTGAGAATGCGTGAAACAAAGGAATATTTGAATTTGGTTGCTGACAAGATGAAGAAGGTGGATGAAAAGGTAAGGAACTTCATAGAACTTGGTTTGCCAGAGGGTTTTAAGACAAATAAGCAATTCATTGGAAAGAATGATTTCAGAAAGAAGATGGAGGATGCAATGAAGATTGATTTGGGCTAGTTTCCTCATAACCTAGATGTGGTGAACTACTTGGATTTCATCAAACCATTGCTAACCTTGAATGTAAAATTGATTCAAGAATGCAAGACAGGTTCCAATTTGAATCATGAATTGTTAACAAATCTTCAAGTCAAACATCAGTTAGAACAAATGACAATTCCATCATCTGAACAGTGAAAGTTGCTAGAAAAGGTGTTGTAGTGATTTGATTTTTGATAATATGGGTTTCCAAGTTCCAACTCAACTCTGTACAAAGTTGTCTTTGTTCCAACTCAGACTTTAGTAATGTGTCGATATTAAATGATAAATTATCTGTATTATTTATTTTTTCATTTGAAGAAAAATTAAGATAGTGGTTTCAACTACTAGATACACTTCAAACGATTGTTGATGTTCATTGTTGTATATGCTACTAAGACTATTGCTAATATGTTATTAAGCAAATTGAGCTGAGTGATGAATCGCTTAGTACATGTTCAAGTTTTACTTTTAACACAATTAAAATATGAACTATAAGGTGACTTTAATTCCAGGCATCCATAATCTTAGTTAAATTGCATTACAATTCATAGATCAATACTCAATCTCCATGACTAGTACTACTTATTAGATCCACTAAACATTTATATGAATTCATTCTTTAATCAAGGTACTTTAACTAGTTCATTAAACTAGATCCAAAATTAAAACATACATCAATGCATAATGACAAAGAATATTAATGACATGTTGTGGTTACTATCACTCAAAGTTGTGGTTTTGGTGCTTTTCCTAACCTTAGTTGCTAGTCCTCAAAGATTTATAATTTATAACCTTATCGGTTGCTAGTCATTAGAGTTTTATAATTTATAACCTTGTCATGGATTTTTGAATTTTCATAACTTCCTGATTCCCCGAGTTCGTTCACTTTGTTGAGTTGCAAACATGCAAGTCTTTCTAGTTTTTTGGTCATATTTGTAGTCAGTGGGTCAGAGGTTTCAAAAACTTTAAAACTTCAAACTTTGGTTCTAAGGTTCATAGTTTCAGTGACCACGCGACATTATGGACTTATGTATGGACTAAACTAGAGTTACCTTTTGAGGAATTTCCAAAAGCATGCATATTATAAGGTTGTCTTTTCGAGGAATGAAATTGAATGCCACATTTAATGCACATCCTATCAAAAATAATGACATAAGTGCGTGGCGAAGTTTTACTCAGACATCTAGCCTACATTCTCATTCTTTGGAAAGGCCAATACTTCTCAAGTGCAAACATTCTTTTTACTTAGACATTTAGCCTGCATTATCATTCTTTTCCAAGGCTATTACTTCTGAGGTGCAAACATTCTTTCTCTGTGAATTTGCATTTTGTGCTCATGCAGAGTGAACTAATGGTTGAAGTAAGGGATACAAAGCTCAAAAATTTTAAGTTAGAAGAATTTTGGGTGCGCCTGGAGAGGGATGACAAGTCTGAGTTGGATATAAAACTCTTAGAAAGTAGGCTAGCTTAGGCTGGAGGGTTTCTAGAAGTTGTGTTGAGTGTGGACCTAATAAGTGCATGTGCGAGAAGGTACATTCCACAGACAGGGAAATTAAAGCTGTGGATAGGACTGTAATTGCAGAAATTTCTCCTGAAGCTGTTTCCCAAGCGTTGGGGATTCTAGAAAGGGAACCTCTAGAAGACATGTCTATCACAGTGGCAGGTGAATTTTTCGAAGTGAATAAAGAATAGTGTAAGAACTCCATGGCCAAACCCTAGTTGAAGACTGAAAGGAAAGGTAAGTCTCAACTACCAAATAAACTCAGAAGATTGCATTTTAAGGGAGAAATTGTAGATGCTATTGCTTTATTGCACCGTGTTGTTAGGAATGAACAAGTTGAGTTATTTGAGGATTGAATGTATTGGTTTATCTTGATAGTTTGTGATGAGAACATTCTCATTGACTGGGCTGAAGTTATTTGCTTCCATTTGAATGAGCAATTAATTAATTTCCATTAGACAACTAATTTTTGTATGTGTTCTTGCCTTGCCTACATTGTAGGTAGTTAGAGGTCCTTTTGGCCAGGCTTGGAGCCACAAAGAACCCCAACTTCTAATATGCCTGTGTATAAACGCTTTCCTCAATTCACTAAAAAATTTGGAATGGATGATTTTTGTCATGTTAATGATGCATTTTTAATGGAGGGTATGAGGAAGTTGGATGAAAATCTAGAAATATGCCTTTCCCCTGAATCCATTTCTCTTGTATCAAAATATGGGAGTTTTTATATCCAATTTGATAACTTTTCCTATTTGAGAATAGGGGGTTCTGAGAAAGCCCCATTAAAATTACCTCGGTATCTTGAAGATTTAATGATATTTCTGGAAGTTTGTCAACAAATGGCAATGGTTAATATTAAGTATACGAACATGGGGAAACGAGGGTATGCCTTCCCATTGGAGACCCCTTCTTTTTTGTGCAAAAAAAACCAGATGGCTAGGGGAACTGAAGGACTTCTCAAGGAATATAACCTCCAGAATTTGTCTATGAGAGCTAATTTTGATAGTAAGGGTTTTGTGAAGCAGAATCTCTATGGAGGGAGCTCATATCGACATCACCCATCTATCGAAGATTTCTAGGAAGATTGTGTCAATGAGAATGAAGTTTTGAGAAGAGATTATATGAGACTAACGCTAAAACAAATACAGGCTTTCGGTCTTCAATTTGACATTCCTGAAAATGTAGCTGAGGATTCAACAATCTTAGATCCTGGATATGAAAAATTTCCTGATAAATCCCACCCTAGGGTTGATTGGAACCAAAGTGAAATTTTAGATATGAGGGTGTGTGCTGCCCTAGTGCTTAAAAGAACCTAGGATTGGTTGGATGGGAAATGGTGGAAAGTTGTTGGTCCTGTTCAGGAGCCAAAGTCATCATAGAAGAATGAACAGGGGTCTACACAAGCATTTGGTGCAAGTGTATCATCGAAGAAACCCTTTGTTAGGTCGTCTAATGCAAATTATTAGTTAGGAGGTGATGGTGATAGGCCACAAGAAACAATCAAGTTGAAGAGCATTTGTGAACAAGACAATGTGCTTTCTCCTACCCCTAAGAAGAATACCAATCAAGAAAAACTTCAACTTGTGGCTACATACTTTGAAGCTATCTTTAAATGGATTGTTGAAGATAATATCTTTCCTCCTATGTCTGAAGACTCTGAAATGCCCTCTTCTCTGCCTGATAATCCACCTTTTAGTCCTACCACTCCTAGATAAACTATTACTGGAAAGGAAGATTCTGGTCTGGTAGTAGCCTCCCTAGGATGGCTGAAAAAAGCAGTGGAGAAGAAGAGAAAGTATACTCCTACAATGATAGTTGGAGTGGATACAGTTGTAAATTTACTTTAAATCTCTTCAAAACCTAAGAAAGCAAAGAGGATGTCAAGGATGGTGACTGATGCTACTTTTGGAAATCAAATGTTAGAAATTGTTGACCCTGTCAAGGATTTAAATGAAGATGAAATAACAATGGCGAACTACAAAGTCACACATGTTGATATGGGGCCTCCAACACTAGAAGGTGATATGTACCATGCCAATTATTCAGTCGTTACCTTGATTAAAAGAGTGAAAGAACAGAGGAAAGAAAATATAAAACTGCAATCTCAAGTCCTCACATTGAGTAACTTTATTTCTTCCATTGCCACTCCTCCTACATCTAATGAAGCCTCAAGTTCTCAACCTTAGGTAGAGGGCATCGATGTGATCACCATAGAGAAAATTAAAAATAATTTGAGCTATTCTAGAGCTACTTGTGAGGGGATTGAAACAATATCTCAAAAGGCTATCTTCTTTCTGAATAAATCTTTGCAGTTTTACACTCGAGTTCTTGACAAGAGGAAGAAGTTAGTAGGAGAACTTCAGGATGTTAGAAAAGATCAAACTAGTCTCTATTTGCTCTCTCAGGAAATGAAAGAACTGAACTCTATGGATCCGAAGATATTAATTGGTGAGCAAATTTTGAATAATCCTAAGGAGCTAAACCCTTCCTGGTCTGATTCATTAGAATGGAAATTGAATATATATGATAATTTGCTGAATGAAATTAAGAACACACTTGAAAAATATTATGAAATGTTGGAGGAAATTAAAAAATATTTTCATATTCTGGGAGCAGAAATTACTGATGAGTTTGATGAAAGGATTCTAGATATAAGAGAGATCTCTTTGAAGTTTAGAGAGAAATTCAATAAAGAAATATCTGATCCTGCTACAGTGACATGGGAGTCCTCAAAACTCAGTGCAATGTAGCTCCACTTGAAGGGTTATAATTTTGGAGAAGAGAGAAGATTTCAGATGTTGTTTGATTCTGAAAAGGATTTGGGAAAATGGAGAACCAAGTCACAGATTACTACAACGCCAGGGAGCAAAAACATCACCGCAATTGTCACCAAGTACCGGGAATATAGGAAAAGATTAAAGGCACAGGAGATGTAACTAAAGGAGAAGGAGGCAGAAAATATTGAAAGCGAAGGAGTCGGTGTTGTTTAGTTTTTAGTTTTTATGTTATTTTCTTTAATTTGGTTCTCTTGATACTTCAAAGACTTTTTACTTTAATTTCTAAAACAGTTGTCTTCAAGGAATCATTATCAAGAAAAAAAAACTCTGCTATTTTTATTGCTTTTTTGTTATTTCAATATAGAAAGACAATGGTGAAGTTCATGCATGCACAATCTTTGAGTTATGGTGCATACTGTGTGGATTTATTGTGCTTTTGCTGAGTAGTTTTCCAGTGGATTGTCTATTATTGGAATGATAATTTTTTGGTTAATTTCATTGCTATGGAATGTTTATCTGTGAATAAATATTTTATGGTGATGGATGTGTAAGGAGTTCTCTGAATAATTTAGGTGATTTGATAGTTTAAGCTTTTATTGTTTAAGTTGTGTGGATGTCTTTATAAGTTATTTATGTTGAACTGTTAGCTTCTGTTAGCTTATAAGTTGTGGATGTTGAACTGTTAACTTCTATTCAAGGAATGGATTAATATTCTTTGAGTTATTTATCAAAGATTTTGTGAATGGAAATGCAATAGGAATTTATGAGTTGAGTGATAAGTTTTGTTCTTTAAAAATGATGCAGAAACACATCAAATTCAATACCATAGAATACAATATAAAATATAAAATATCACAATTTCATGGAATACAATATAAAATATCATCAACTAAAGTTTGGAATATGATTCATGAAGTGCAATATAAAATAAAATATCATGAAGTGCAATGATTCACAATTTCAATTTCCATTTAATACAATGTAAAATATCATCAACTACAGTTTGGAACAATGGAAACTGATTTATGAATCTTGTAGTGCAGTATAAATACCTAAAAGTTGCTAATTCTCTTCCATTTCCCAAATGGAGTCAGGGTCCCTAAATTGACGTTCAACATCAGATAGAGTAAAAGAGTTGTCTTGAAGCTCTTGATTCTTAGTCTCCTCTTCACCTTCTTTGGTCTGTGTCTCAAATTCAACATTCATTATGTCATTTTCGTCAATGTCATATGTCCCAGTCTCACTGCCCAGGGTAGTGCCACTAGTACTAGCCTTTGGAATTGGAGTGTTGCACAGACCGGTCCCTCTTCTTTTGCATGTGGACCTTCAGATTGTGAGTGCCCTATCAAAAGGAATTTTTTTGATATTATACGCATTTCCTTTCATCCTCAAGCAATTTTCCAAATTCTTGTCTAGTTTGTTTCTTAACTTTGATTTCAAAAACCCTAATGTACTGAAAACTCTCTCATCCTCCACCGACCCTAATATCATTGTTTGACATAAATCAACAAGTTTGAAATATTTTGATATCTTATCACGCAATATTTCACTCTGACCTAAGTTTGTCCAAACCCTCTTTATTGATCTCGGGTCCTTGCCCATTGATTTATACTAGTCCTTAATAGCTACTGCAAAATCCTTACATTGCTTTCTTAGCTCATCTTCATTTAAAATTCCTTCTATGTTCTGCTCATTGATTGTTATAGTTTTCAAAAATTGTTTGATCAAGATTTTTACTTGAGCATGAAAAAATCTTGGGTTATCTCGGTTTTCCCAAAATTGAGGATACACAATACTCATGGCTTCAAGTATTTCATCTCGAGAGAATCTTTCACGAATCTCTGAGGAAAGAGATTTTGCAATTTCCTTCAAATTATTACCAATAGATTTAACAATGTCTTTAAAATCTTCCTTGTTAACAGGTACTTCTCTACTAGAGTGCCTAGTAGTCTTACATCGATACATTTGTATCTCATATCCATGTACACAGATACATCCCACATCGTGATATGGTTATGCAAATGAAAATGAAGCAAAGTAATCATCTCCTTCTCCACTGGCTGGAAGAATGCATGCTTAATGTTTTGATACATGATATCAACTCTATCTTTTGCTCTCATGGTTGAATATTACTGAAATCCATTATGGTGGGCCTCCAGAGTTCTAGTCATCTTTCTTCCTCTTCCACCAAATGCTGGCCTAATCCACAAGTCTGCCAGCCTAATTGGCTTTGTTTTTGAAAGCCGAAGTTTCTCCTGACTCATCAGTATTAGCTGTAACTTTTTTGAAATTTTATTATGGTATGTGCACTTTGATATGATGTAATATTATTATGGTTTCATCTCATATGTTGTAATATTAGATATATAACAGAAAAATAAATTATTGCATGAAATAAATAATAACTTTTCATTTTAAATGTTTTTTTGCAAAACACAGCTCTTCCAGAAGATCAAGATGATCCTCAACATGATATAGATCCATAAAATATTGGTTTTGTTCGTGTAGATCACATGGAAGAGGATGATGATGTTGTAGATATGGAAGACGTCGAGGCCGATGACAATGATGATGATGACGACGACAACGACGATGATGACGACGGCAACGACGATGACGACGACGATGACGACGATGACGACAACAACGACGATGACAATGACGACAACAATGATGACGGTGATGACAACGACGATGATGGCAACAACAGTGACAATGACGATGATGATGATCACGATGGTGATGGTGATGATGATGATGATGATGATGAAACAGTTGGTGATAGTAACCAGTGACATTCATGATCATATAGACTACATCATGGATCATTGTTGATATATCGTTATGATGACTTTTTTCATCGTTACTATCATATGTATCATTTTCATGGCCTACAATACTATATTGTTGAATTGTATCATATTAAAATGTATCATTTTCACTATATCATTTGGACATGTATCATCTTGACTTGTATCAATTTGAGTTACATAATTTTTCAATTTTATTTATATCATTTGTACATGTATCATTTTCACTTATGTCGACTGTTGGACATGTATCATTTTGACATGTTTTTGATGTACTGACATATTTGACTTTCACTTGTTTTATATATATATTATTATGATATTATCAGTATTCACTTGTTAATTTACATATATTAAAAGTGGTCCATGATTTTTGGATGGATATTTATTAAGTATGATGATTTTAATTTACTGCTAAGGATGGATGTCAAATTCAATTAAATTATAGATATTTGACTCACTTGTTTTAATTATAGATGATGATCATGTTACAATAATTATATTGTTATTTAATCATATGAGTTAAATAATTAAATTACTTACTTTATAATCATATGAGTTATTTAAGAGGCATGATATATTTAACTAATTAAATTGAAATAAAACATATTAAATTAATAAATGGAAGCAAAACAAGAAGCATTTTTAGAAGAAAAAATAGAAGCAACAATGGAAGCCAAACTAGAAGCAAACTAGAAGCAATATTGGAAGCAAAATTAGAAGCAAAACTGAAATCAAACCTGGAAGCAAAATTAGAAGAAAAATCAAAATCAAACCTGGAAGCAAAACTAGAAGCAAAACTAGAAGAAAACCTGGAAGCAAAATAGCAAGAAAAACGAGAAGCAAACTTGGAAGCAAAATCATAAGCAAAATCATAAGCAAAAATAGAAGCAAAATTGGAAGAAAAACCAAAAGCAAACTTGGAAGCAAAACCAGAAGCAAAACTAGAAGTAAAACCGGAAGCAAAACTGGAAGCAAAACCTGAAGCAAACTTGGAATCAAAACCAAAAGCAAAATTGGAAGCAAAACCAGAAGCAAAACTAGAAGGAAATAGGAAGCAAAATTGGAAGCAAAATTGGACGTCAAATCGGAAGCAAAACTAGAAGAAAAAATGGGATTAGACACGGAAGAAAAATTGGAAGCCAAATTGGGCACCAATTTCGGCGTAATTTTTGACGTTACTTCTCGACGCTATTTTAGGCACTTTCAGAGGTGCTATGATTTTTTAGTGCTAAATCTGGCGTGAAATACAACGGGATAATTGATGCAAAATCCAACACCGAGTTTAGTGCCAACCAAATAAATTAATTCATGGCTCAAAATATACTAAAATCCGATGCAAAAGTCAGTGCTAATTGCTTATTGTGTTGTTGTGTAACTAGGGAGGAAGGGAAGCATTGGCATAAAGAATAATATTGGTGATTGCACAAAAGAGTCAACCAATAGCTAATCCAACATTCAGCTACGAGGCTATTTATGCTAATAAAAATCAAATGGTAGAGCTTATACTTCATACTGATATCATCACAATCAACCAATGTCATGAGGCAAAAATGACATGCATAGAGACACCAAGACATGTTGGGGAATCTAAGATACTGGGTAACAACAAAGGTACAACTTAATCTTTCTCCTAGCTATTAACTTTGACTATAAACATCATTATTTTTGTAGGCACCCATCTACTTATCACGCTTGTACTAGGAGAGGGAATAGTGGATCCATGGATATACTAATGCTAGAGGGAGATATTTATGTTGCTAAAATACTGTGTCTAATAAAATATATGAGGATTTTTCTATCTCATAGGAACACTTTCAGACCTCATAGAGCTATGTGTGATCAATAATTAGAGGAAGGTAACAAAGAGGATTTATACTTCAAATATACTTATAGGGAAAGGCCTCATTGGGATGCTCTCATTGATTGGAGATTGAGAAATGCTGAAATAAATGACACATGTCAGGAAATATTCATCTTCTCATGTATTGAACAACTCATTAAAAAGTGGGTATTAATTGCAAAGCTTGCAACTCTTTTCTTTGAAAGAGAATACATGGGTACAATTGCAATAATTTTTCATCTCGTGGTTAGGAAAATAGAGTACATCATGATTAATTTCCAATATTTTCATGACATATTTGTTGCTCTCTAAGATGGTGCATGGGGCATCCATGAGTATTTTGTGTCAAGGGTATTTTGAGGTAGTAGAATGGGTTTGGGTGGTATGGTACTCCATATAAATGGGATCAACCTTACTATGGAATTGAAGCACTATCTTGGTACATAGGTTGAAGTGAGCATAGTAACAATGAATTTTCAAGGACATCATTGTAGTATATAGTCGAACATAAGTAAGACAATGGAAAAAACACTACCTAGTGTAGAGTTTCCAATTCCTAATTATATCAAAGTAGTGTAGTAGAATCTAACTACATCATAGGGAGGTTCACAAATTTGAAATTACAAATATCCAAGGTTGATTTGGGACCCTAGTAATTGTAGGGTAATCCTAGCTCGTGATTTCTTGAGAAAAAGCAATCTTGGGAAGGGTGGATTGTAACATCACCTCTTAATAATGAAACCAAGATAGACCCAAGAACCTATCATACAAATAAGGTCATAATGTCAATAGAAAAAGAGTTTTAAGTTATATTATAAAATCATAATAAAGTAAAAAATATTAAATAAAGGCCACTTATTATTAAAGTTTATTCTAAATAATAATTCATCTCAAATAATTAAGAATCATTTGAAGAGTCATGTCCTTTGGAGGGAAATTATATTTAAGAGAGGCTAAGCAAGTAGGAGACATACATTGATGAACTATTATATTATATGAGTTCTACCTCTTGATAGAGCATTGTACTTTGATTCAAATACCCTGAGGACAAAATCCCTCTAGGTTTGGAATTAGAGAGCGAAAACCCCCTAATTTCCATCATTGAATTAGTGGACAAAAACCCCTAATTTAGACTTGGGACAATCTCACTTAGGGATTGCATATGTGCTTCAAAGTGATAAGAAAAATGAAATTACAGTGGTTGGGTTTCAAATATCTTCATATCCATAGCATTGATCGAAATCCTTCTCAAGTTTATAGTGGTTCATGAATCTTATAAAGTACCAATTTATATTCAAGTTTACAACAATTCATATTAATCAAATCAAATGATTCTTCTACCAATTCTAGTGATTTAAAGTCTTGTGATTAAGAACTTATGGAAAATTGATCATTTCATTAGAGAGTGTGATTCACAACAATTACTTTAGTTGGGTGATTCAAATATCCTAAAGCATTGTGACTTAGATTTGCAATTCATATTTAATATGCAACTCTCTGAGATAAAACCATTTGCAAAAATTATAGGGTATAACTCATAATAGTTTGGATTTGTGATTGAAGTTAATATTACTTTAGGAGTGCGATTGTTCATTCTTTACTAAACACTAGCAATCTGGCTACTCTCAAAAGGATTCAATTTAGATCAATTGAAGGTTGAATTATATAACAAATAAAGCCAATTTTGTGGTATTTTTCCCTACATAATCTTGTTATCCTACCTACAAATTTATTCCCCAAATGGGTGGGATACCATTCCTTATTAATGGTACAATTTTCCCTCCCTTCCCTTGCACCATTCCTCCATTCTAATGGTTGTATCCAGTTGTATTAGGGGAAATCCATTCATTAATGTCCCCTCCTATTCTATTTAGGGTGAAAAGAATACCATGCTCTTTCCCATTTCCTTTCCATTTTATCTTATTTTATAATATTTTCTTTTCCAATTGTTTCTTTATATTCCCCCCTTTTTATAATATTATTACTAATTTAATAATTTACCATGTTACCTATATAAGTATTTTTGTTTATATATATATGTATGTATGTATGTGTGTGTATGTATGTGTGTATGTATGTGTGTGTATCTATGTATGTATGTATGTACATACATACATACATACATAGATACATACACACACACACATACATACATACACACACATATACACACACACACAAACATACATACATTCAGACACACACACACACATACATACATACATACATATATACATACATACATACATACATACATACATACACACACACACACACATATATATTCAGTAGGCACAATCAATTATATTCTCTATTATTTTTACACCATAGTAGCTAGTTAAGTTAAGGATGTTGATTCTCAAAGCAAGGTTGTCGATACTCGATTGATAGAATTAAATAATCCACTTTCCCACTATCGATAGCTCTTATAGAACATCTAGGAGGAGGTAAAAATTTTCCTTGGCTATCATTCCACGGTGTAGTGACTAGGGTCACAACTTACATCTAGCAAGGAATTCACAACTAGATGATCCATCTACTTGTGATTCAACCTCAAGGATTCAAAATGGTTAAATAGAATCAAGATCATTCTTTAGATATATCTGCTATTGTTGCACCCTTTCCCTTGAAAAACCATTCCAATTTCTCACACACATGTTACCACAAGAGTGCTAGTACTTGATTAGTCCAAAAGATCACATACATGTATAAATGCAACCATGTTGTAAACTAAAACATAACCAATTTTTTCGTAACCTTTTAATTACTAAATAGATATAACAATTAAAGTATTATTTCTATAACATAAATCATTGAATCCATACAAGAATTCATAAACATCAAGTATGATTACAATTTCAAAAAATTACCATGTTCATGTCTCCTATTCTAATAGAATGCACATATTAGTTTAGTATATGTAATCACATTAGGAAGATGTCCTCTATTTTCCATCTTAGAAAGAAGCGTAAATGCTTCCTTGTTACTTTGACATAAACCAGAAATCAAAGTGTTATAACTTACAACATTTGGAGAGCAACCTTTCTTTAGAATCTCTTTGAACAAATTTTGAGCCTTTTCCACCTCATGTAATTCACATAGGTTTCATATTAAATAACTATAAGTAATAACATCTGGTTGAAAACCCTTTTTGGATATGTTATGAAAACAATCCCAAGCCTTGTCCATCCTGCCATCTTTGCACAGTCCATCAATAACTACACTAAAGGACCAAACTCCTCCATTTGCACAAAAAAATTGTAGGATTTTTCTCTTTCCTAGCCTTGCAAATGCCATCTATCAAGCTAGTATAAGTGTAGGTGTCATGAAAATAGCCATCTTGTATTATTTTAGCTACTAATCCTAGAACCTCATCTACTCTTTCTACTTTGCAAACACCATCAATCAATGTGTTATATGTGACAATATCTTGTTTTCTTCTGTGTACACACCTTTGTTGTGCGTCCCTCTTTCTCTTGTGACCTTTCTCTCCATGCAACCCCTCCTTTGCATGTGCCTCTTCACTCCTTTTCAATGCTTTATCTTGTTCTATATTCTTCCCATGCCAAAAATGAATAAACTCTATTGTCTGCATGAAAGTCAATAAATAAAATGAACTTGATTTTGAATTAAATTAACAATTGTCAGTACCCACTCTATTTTTATGGTCAAGTTGACATTCAAACTCATGGAGAAATCGTCCACTAAATTGAATAAATAAATGTTTTATTCCATGGTCAAAGTCAAACAATCAAAATTCAATCCATTGAACATAGCAACACAAAAATCCATAGCTTGAAATATATATTGAACATAGCATTTTATTAATGGAATGACAACAATATCATCATGCTACACCTTAAACGACCATGAATTCAAATTAGTTTCCACTCTGAATGAAAAATCAAAACCAAAACAAACAAAACTAAACTAGGATATTTTTGGGTGATGCAGATTTCCCTTGTGTTTCGATACTCCTGCATCAATATATGAATCAAAATTAATTATATAGTACTTGGGTTGAGTAGAGAATATTGCTTCATAACATATTTTAAGGATGATCTCTTAGTAGAGGTGCATGAGAATGGATTTTTGTATGTGAGAAGTAACTAGTGAATGCTCTCTTGCTACTATAGGAAATGTAAATTGTACAAAACTTCCCATCTTCCTATTATGGTATTGTTACCAATTTTTCGCCATAGCTTGATTGGTGGAGCTGGCCGAACATTATTCTATCTTAAGGTGAAATTGCAGATTATGTTTAAGTGTTGTTTGCATCGTGTTCATTATTCATTAAGTGACAGTTGTGCATTAAGCAGAGACGACTAAATTTCAGTGTGCTATTCAAATGTTCCATAATTAAATGAAGTACAGTATTGAGGATATAAACAACAGAGCATTTTAAATGCTTTCATTCATTTCATAGAGAGATTCATATTTACATAGCTTCATCTGATTGCAAGAACTCAAATGATATTACAACATTGCATTGAAATGCATTTTCTTTTTGAAATGAAAAGTGAAAGAATTGAAATAAAATGTCCACACAAGCCGTGGATGTGACTGTTACAGTGCATCATTAATAGCACACTACACTATGGAAGATGTGAAAGAATAAATCATACAAGTAACGACATAATCACCATTGCCTGATTATCGATGGTCGACGCTGAATGGTGTACCTTTGTCTGCTCGAGCTCCGTTGACCTATAAGAGGAAAGAGGGAAATGTTAGAGGCTCCAATTATGAAGATACCTACATGAATCACCAACAATAATGCAACCTACTATTAATCATACACTGAAACAATCAAATTAAGTATAGAAGAAATGAGTTGAAGAAGAAACATCAACATGATCATCATATTCTATTTTTTATGCTAATATTGTTTGTTTCCTTGTGTAGGTATAGGTAAAATCACGAAGCTGATCATTACTCGAAGACCAAGCATGTGGAGAAAAATGGGCTCCCACAAGGGTAGAACTCGACATTCTGCCCTATTCATTATAAACGGGCTGATTTAAAGATTACATCATCATATATTCATCAAAATGAATGATATACAACTGAAAGAGTAAAGCATAATTATTTATCGAGCTATTAAACCAACTATGCATTTATAACAATCAGGTTAATGCTTTTTGAAAGCTACAAGTGAACAATGAGTTTAATTCACTCAATCACTTAACTGAGTACCATTATATAAAACATTGTTGTATAGTTCACGTTCTATGTTATTTATTCATCATGACCATATGTCAGGTTTGGTTCATCAGTGTCTTTTCACAACCAAGGACAGTGAACAAGCATACATTATGCCTTAATGAAGCGATTTGTTTCAATTTTCATCTTAAAAGAGAATAGATTTATGGAGCAGTTTATTAAGTGGAGCATAAAAATGCATGAAGAGTGCTAGGTCGAAGCCCAAGAGCGTGAGGGAACAAATATTGCATTCAAATGGTAATGAGCAGTCAATTCTAGGTTGGCTGATAAGTAAATACAACATTGAGAATTATAATGTGGAAATATTTGTTCCAGAATGACAATAAATGATGGCAGTTCTTAATGGAAGGTGTTTTTGAAATGTTAATCATGCACTTGAAATGCACTGAAATAATCAGTCAATAAAGAGACAACATCACAGTGGTTTGAAGAGTATTGATGCCATTGTTCTATTAGGGTATGTGTGGTCACTAAACAAAAGCGAGCTCATTAACTGTTTTCATTACCAAATTTGAAGTCCAAGGACAGAAAGAAAGAGTTGCTGCATGGTGGAATAAAGGAATCTAATCGAAGGTCAAAAGGAATTCAGTGTGAAAGAAGGAAATAGCCTGAAGATGACAATTTAAAATGTGAACAAAAGATACAGTTCTAGCATTTCATGGACCTATGGAGGGTGTTCATCAGTAGTAGATTCTAAGATACTTCTCTTCACAAAGAGACAAATACAGAAAGTATGTTTTAAAAGTAAAGAATTCGAATGCTAAAGGAGCCCAGTTTTACACAAGTATTGAAATGTACAGAACTTTTTATATTACAACTAAACTCATATGGTGAGGGTTCCAAAAATATGTTCCACAAATGTAGAAATAAGAAAGCAATTTGAACCCAATTTTCAAGGAATTAAAAGAGCAGTTTTCTTTATTTTAAGAACACCTTTATGCTGAGAAGTGAATGATATGAATTCCAAGTTTAAAGTTTGCAACTGCAAGTGCAAAAGAAGTAAGTTATCATGAATCGAAGTTGGAATACAAAAGGGAGTATATTTTCTTCAGAAATTACAAATACCCATATCACTTTTTGTTTCAGAAGTGTGAAATAGACAATTGGTTTTTTGGATCGTGCCCATTAACTAAATACAAATGAATATACATATTTTATTTTCCATACACCCACATGGTTTTTTGTTTCTAAAAGAAAATGATACAATAGATAGCAAATACCCATGTTGGGGTTTCAAGTAAATGTACATATTTTCACCGTTTTCCAGCCACCCATATGGGTATTTTTCATCAGAGCAACAAAATATTTTTTTTTATCAACCCGTATGAGGATTTTTACAGAAAAATAAAAGAAGTACAAGATGGAATTCTTTCCTTGGTCTGAGTTTCAGAGTGGAGAAAGCAATTTTCATTCGAATCTCATCTTACCCATTAAGGGGTTTGTTTTAAAATGCGAAGTTGGTAAAAAGTTTCAACATGGGTTGAACCCAAAATTTCTAAAGAATGCTTCCTATGATACATATGTTACAGCCTATACATGGCCATTGAATCTTAAGTGAAGGAGAAGTTTTCAAGCTTTTTGTTTGAGGATAAATACCAGTAAGGAAGAAATACGTGACAGTGAAGTAACTCACCATTTCCTGCTCAAAGGAGAACACAGGGGCCACGACCAGAACATTCACAAAAAGCTCCAACCCTGAAGGTTTTTGCCATGACATACAAAGGAAAACACAAAGATCCAAGCTCAGATTTCGAGCTCTTTCAAATGAGCACAAAAAATATAATGCAAAGGTATTAGAGGTTGTCTTGTTTGTGGCCATAAAGCCAAAATGATCAAAAATGAAAAGCCATAGAAGCTATGAACAAATAGCTTACCCTGTGCACAATAAAAGCAATAATCCACGAGCAAGTTTTTTCATGGGACTCCAGACAAGGTTCGAGTTTGAGCTCATATCAGCTAAGAAGAAAAAAGCATAGGAAATGTAAAAGGAAAGTCAAAAAAACAACTATGAGCAGGCCACGGTGTTAGTAACCCTTATGACTTCAAGAATGGAGTAAGAGCTACAATAACAAACAGATCAAGCTTACCCATTGAGGAGCTCGACTTTCTGAAGAAGAAAATGAAGATGTCAAGATACACAAGCTACAAATTCAACTCAATCATGGCAGCGCTCCTTTCAGCCAGAGACCATTTTTTTTCAAAATGATAATTGCAAAATGAATCATCTAGAATATTCATGTTTGTCAATAGCATGTGGAAATTCGAATTAGGGTGGCCTTGTGTTATGATTTATTCAAAAGTCTAAAGTTTAATATTAGAGGGGGCCGAATTCATATGCTTAGGTCGACACATTAAGTCTTTAGGGCTGGTATCTTGTGCCTTAGAAGAATTAGAGACTTGAATACCTTATGTTATTGCTTTTGAGAGAAAAATGAAGGTATGGGTGTTGAAATATGTTATGACCTAGGGATGATTTTTGATCATTATCTATTTAGGGTTTTTGTTTTAATTGATTTTAGAGAAATCAATTGAAGATAATGATATGTATTGATATTTTTATGATTTTTTATAAGAAAAATCAAACATTGTATTGATGAATTGAGATGTAATTCTTTTTGCAAAATATTTTATAATCTTTTATTGCAAAAAATAGATAAATTGTAAAATTTGCAATCCTGTAAAGGAGAATCATAAAGCAATCTCTTATAAACTGTTTTATGATTTCTTGCTATTTTTAGCACATTATTGTTGAATTTTCCTCTTGGTCGGATTTAGGCTATATCTTGGAGAGATAAAGTGTTTTTTTGGCTTTTAAAGCAGATTCAGCCTATTTTTAGAGGCTTGATAGTTTGATCATAAAAGCAGTATGGTTTTTTCTGCTTTTATGCAGTTTTTGAGATAGTTTGAAGCTTTTTTCCTTGAGCTTCTTTGTGAGCTCAGATTAGGGTTTCTTGAGAGTTATATCTTTGAAAAGACTCAATTTTTTGGTTTCTTCTGAGTTCAGATTCCAGTTCCTGCTCATACACATTTTTGAGCTTGTGAACCTTTTGTACTTAGTTTTCAGATATATACTCTTTTAGTTTTAGTGATACAGCAGAGTTTTTTTTCATTTTCTTGCAGTCTCAAGACTGGTAACAATAGTTTGATGCCTTTGTGTTTTCAAATTTGAAGCCTTAATGTCCTGCTTTTATGAGTTTTCTGCACAGTGTTTCATGTTTTCAGGTTGTATGATGCATTCGATGTCTATGAATCTTCATATGAATTATTGATGAAATCATGTATCGATGAGATTGTGAGAACTATTGTAATAGGGAAATTGTTGTGAGTGGCAAAACCTGATTTCTTTCAAAAATAACAAGTTATTCATTAGTAGTTTTAAGTTTTGATTTCAGTCCATCTTTCTATCCCTTTCTTCTGAAGTATTATAATAAAATTAATCATTCAAAGAACCAACTCACTCTAGAGATTCCTTCTTCGCTTAGATCACCCACATCTAAAGAAGGTTTCCATGTTTTAGTAGGTTGTTGAATCTTGCATTCAACAGGGTGCAAATCTATTGAAAATAGTTTTTTGGCACGCCCATTGGGACTCTGATAACTATTTTCAAAGAATTTTTTAATATTTTTAGTTTGTTGTTTGGTGTATGCAACAGATTTTCCATCCTTCTGGAGGCAATTACAGTATACCTGGTGACTCTGGTTCTGTTTTTGCATGCTAGTGTATCTCACGCATGAGAAAGATACATACAAGATCAAGTTTTGTACCCTTCAAGCATCGAGAGTTGTCCCCATCACAAAGAAGAGGCAGGACAACAAGGAGGATTTTTGAAGCACCCACGAGATCGAAGTCGACACCTCCCATTTTCAGCTCCTTGGTGTTATCACCAGGTGTACCAGTTCTGATCTCACAAGTACTGCCAATGGAAGCACCAAGGCAACACCCGTTTCACGCCTTTCAATGGAGGTACCCCATTAAATAGACTTTAGCATGATGAAATACCAGTTGCCACCCTTAGAGGTTTTCCATACTTCATCGGGGAGGATTTCACCACACCAGTCGAGCACATCCATAACGTAGCCACGTTATGCTCGGTGCACAATATCACGCAGGAGAATGTCACGCTAAGGCTGTTAGTTGCGTCACTCAAAGGCAAGGCATTATAGTGGTTTAGAGGCCTCGCAGCCAATTCAATTGCGACATGGGATGCGTTAGGTAACGACTTATACCAACATTTTGCTAATAAATCTGACAACTTATCTTTATTAGAGTAGCTGAGCACCATTCCGAGGGCGCCACACGAGCACCTGGCTGACTTCAACTACCGATTTTAGAGAACCTGGGACATGATTCCTGCAACAGTAAAGCCCTTACCAACACACACTTTTCTATTTTATTTAAAAGCTTTGAACAGTAAAATTGCAGTTATGACTCCGTCTATGGGTGGGCTAACACTTCCTAATGCCTACAATATAGCTATTAACGCTGAAAACTGCCTCATCCAAGCTAGAGACATAGCTCCTAGACCTCCTATGCCTTTTTTTCTAGAAATATAGCTACCTATTCCTGCTGCTATACCTCACTTAGCTATTGTCCCGCCTATTCTAGCGATAGGTTATCATAATACAGCCCAAGAGGTTGTTGCCCCAACCCCAAATCCGGAGATGCAAGAGATTAAAAGTATATTAAAGACCTTAGGAAATGATCTTGTGACTATTAAAAAGCACGTTGGCCAAGAAAGTAAGCCTTATCAAGCCCCTTATCAACAAAACTAGCAAAATAGACCTGCCTTTCAAAATGATTATCAAGCCCAAAGGAAGAATTTTAACCCTAGGCCATTCCAGCCATACAATCCAAATGCAGCCAGTTCGTCAAAGGAACTTGTACCACAAAATAATTTTTCCCAAGATTTCCATTGGTGTTATCTGTGCAATCAGCCCCATAACCAATTAGTGTGCACCAATGGAATGAGAAATCAGGCTTTAATGGTTTAGAATTGCTACGTTGGTTCAGAAAATGTTGCAGATCAGAATTAGGAGTAGCAAAATAACATAGAATTTGCCTTGCCAAACTGGCAGAGCTCTAATTCTGTGGCATGAATGGCCAAAGTCAGCAAAATTCTCCTATTTCAGCTAATACCAGGTCAAAAAAGAGAGCTATGGATCCAGGACAGCAAGCTGGAAGTTCACAACAGCAGCCAATAATCAATAAGCAACCTATTTTATCAGATGTTAACACTACAACGCAACTTAAAATGCAGATTTTGCAAAGAGGGCAGGGGATACCTAGCAAGGAGCAATAAAAAATGCATTCTCAGCCTTTGCAGAAGCAAAATGATGCGGTTGTCAAAAAAAATCAGTAGAAGGTAAACTCTTCATCATTCAATATAGTTGAGCATCTCAAGAAAACCACTGTCAACATGTCGATATTAGATGCTTTACAGCTTCCAGGGCATAAAAGTTTACTGTAGAGTGCTTTGGCTGAGTTGTCTATTTCTGACAACGCTAGTCAAGGAGTTGTGAAGGTTGTGCTTGCTAATGACTTGGAGGATAAGAGTGAACAAAAAGCAAAAGAGGTAAAGCCCCCTCCATTCTATTTAAGTCTGATCATTGGCGATAAAATTGTTCGTAACTGTATGGTTGATTTTGGTGCCAGTAGTTCAATCATGCCTAAGAGTTTAGCTGATAAGTTAGGTTCTGTTTACAAGCCTAATCCTCAGAAAGGTGTAGTGCAATTAGATGGGTCTATTGTTAAGACTGTTGGTATTATCAAGAATTTAACTCTTACCTTGCACACATCCCCAAGTTTTGCTATTCATCGGGATATTCATGTCATAGACTTACCACCGCACTTTGCCATTTGTCTCTCAAGGTATTTTACAGCCAAGTTGGGTGGGTTTTTGTCTTCTGATTGGTCTCATTTGTTTTTTAGAACAAGGTATGGTACGAAAGTGACCATAAAGTTTGAGCCTCTCGCCAAAGACCATATTGAACCATACTCACCAAATCCTATACATGCTAACCTTTATGCCACCTCTACACTGGAGGAGAAAACCATGACCTCAGACTATAGCACCCATGTAGAAAATATCAATCTAGATGAATGGGTAGCCGAAGATCACAAGCTTGATCCATTTCAGCACACAGATGAGATAGGATTAGGCATCTATATGATCCGAGAGCCTGATTGCGATATGCCTAATCTTTGTAAAGAGGAAGAACCATCTGCAAAAAAGGGGAGTGAGCTTTGGAAGCTTTACTTTGATGATTCGAGGAGCAGTGTTGGTGCCGGGGGTGGAGCTATGTTGATATCGCCTGATGGAGATAAATAATTTTTAGCTTGTAGATTTGCTTTCAGCTGTTCAAATAATACAGCTGAGTATGAAGCGTTGGTGTATGGCCTTGAATGGGCCCGCAAATGAGGTATTAAATGCTTGCAAGTTTATGGTGATTCAAAATTGATTGTAAATCAGGTCAGAAATTTAAATGCTACCAAGAATGATTTGCTTAAGAAATACAAGCATCGCGTATGGGATTTAATGGAGGATTTTAATGCTTTTAATATCATGTTGATTCCTCAGAATCAAAATAAGCATGCTGATAGGCTCACTGCCATAGGAGCCTAGTTTGATATTCCCAAGGAGATCCACAAAGTAGAGGCACAACAATACGTGAAAATAGTGGTCATACCTTCTATACCTGACAATAATGTGAGCTGGCAGGTGTTTGACAGCGATGAGAAAATCGTAAATTTTTTGATTGCTAAAATTGAGTTCGCAGATGGAAATCAGCAAAAATGGCAGGAGCAATATGAGGACCAAATTGTGCAGTTGAAGACTAATAAGCTGCCAAAAGGATTGGTGACCTTGGAATTTGTGTTTAACTCAGATGACCAAGTGCGTAAGGACAATGCAGCTTGACTGTTAAAGAGGAACATTATGTAGCCATCGAAAACTTCAAAGACAAGCTTCTCAAGTTGGGAAAGGTATGTAGTCAAGACGAACAACAAGCCTTTATTATGTTATGTCAGAAATTTAGTGATGTTTTTTCTTGGGAGTATAAGGACTTGAGAGGTTTTAACCCCGAACTAGCCCAGCATACCATCGAACTTGAGCCCGATGCAAAACCAGTAAGGCAGAAGCAAAGACCGCTTAATCCCAAATTAGAGCACCTTATGAAGGCTGAACTGAATAAGCTGGTTGAGAGCGGTATTATTTTTCCTATCAAACACACCTCTTGGGTGTCAAATTTAGTGCCAATCAGGAAGAAAAGTGGGGAAATCAGACTATGTGTCAATTTCTGGGATTTAAATAAAGCATCATTGAAAGACCATTACCCACTTCCTTCCATGGAGAAAATTTTACAAGTAGTTTCTGGTTCTGACATATTTTCTTTGCTAGATGGTTACTCAGGTTACAACCAGATTCTGGTGCAGTAGGAAGATCAGTTCAAAACAACGTTTACAACCAAGTGGGGCACGATGGCCTACAAGAAGATGCCTTTCGGCTTGTCTAATGCTGGAGCAACTTTTCAGCGTGCTATGGATATGGCCTTTCACGGCCTCATGAACAAGTTTGTTCTAGTAGATGATATTACTTTTTTTTCCAAAAATGCTAACAAACACCTTGACCATTTGGAGCAGATTTTTCAGAGATGCAGAGAGTTCAGAGTGTCTCTCAATCCAAAGAAGTGTATATTTTCAGTGCATGAAGGTAAATTGTTTGGACACATTGTTTCAAAGCAAGGTATTTCAATTGATCCTAAAAGAGTTTTCACAATTCTTGAATTGCCCCTACCAGCCCACAAGAAAGGCTTGCAAAGCTTTCTTGGAAGGATAAATTTTGTGAGGAGGTTCATACCGAATATCGCAGCCTTGCTGCAATCTCTCACTTCTATGCTTAAAAAGAATATGCCATTCAGTTGGACCAAGGAAGGAAAGAGGAGCTTCAAGCAGATCAAGGAAGCACTCACAGCCGCTCCTACTCTCATTAATCCAAATTTTGACAAAGACTTTATTCTGTATGCTTTTGGAGGAGTTGATACAGTTTCAACTATGTTATGCCAACAAAATGATGAAGGCTTGGAGTAGCCTATAGCGTTTTTTAGTCAGGTGTTACATGATTATGAGGTAAAATACTCTTTTGTTGAGAAGCATGTTTTTGCTGTTGTAAGAAGTTTAAAGAAATTTAGGCATATGTTGTCCAATAGCAAGATTCATTTGTTGGTAGCTCATTCAACTGTTAAGGATTTTTTTCTTAACAAAGATATTAATGATCAGTGTGCTGGTTGGATTACCAAAGTAATGGAGTTCGATATTGATATAAAAGTAACCAAGCTCGTTAGAGGGAAAGGTTTGTGTGAGCAGATTGATGGAAATGAAGACAACTTAAATGAGGCTGCAAATACAGAAACAGTGCTAAATAATGATGTTGTAGGTGTTGTTCCAGTGTTTCCTGCTACTTGGTTGTAGCAAATGATGCATTATTTACAAGCTGGTGAGTGCCCTGAAGGTTTAGATAGAGCAAAATGAAGGTATTACAAATTACAAGCCATTCCTTATGCAATCATTGATGGTATTCTTTATAAGAGAGATTTCCAAGATATCTTATTATGTTGTATTCAGCCTAATCAAGTTGACAAGCTTTTAGCAGAATTTCATGATGGACCTTTAGGAGGTCACTTTGCTACAAGAAAAATAGCTCTAAAAATTATGCGAGCTGGTTATTACTGGCCAGATTTGTTTAAAGACACTATTGCTTGGGTCAGAAAATGTGAGAAATGTGCCTTATTTGCTGGTAAATAGAGGCTTGCACCGCTGCCCCTGCATCCGATTCAGGTAGAACAACCCTTTGCCAAGTGGGGCTTAGATTTTATTGGTCCTATTAATCTGCCTTCAAGTGTGGGTCATAAGTGGATTCTTACTGCCACAGATTATTTTACAAAATGGACTGAAGCTATTTATTTAAAGGAAGCAAATGAGACTTCAGTGCTTAATTTCTATCAAGATCTCATATCGAGATTCGGTGTTCCAGATTCAATCATTTCTAACAATGGTTTGGCTTTTATTGGTTTGAGGATTTCTAACTGGTCAGTTAGAAATAACATTTATTTGAACACGTCTTCCAATTATTATCTGCAAGGCAATGGACAGGTGGAATCTACAAATAAGAATCTAATTCGGATAATCAAGAAGACTGTCAAAGATAATAAAAGGACATGGCACGAAAAGCTGAAGTTAGCCCTTTGGGCTGACATGATAACTCCTAAAAGGGCTATTGGTTGTTCTCCTTTTGTTTTAACTTATGGTAAAGAAGCTAAGTTTCCTGTTTCAATTGAATTACCAACCTTAAGTTATGTTAAGGAATTGGAGTTACTGAATGAACAACCTCTTGAGGTGAGGTTTGCACCATTGGTAGAGCTCGAGGAAACCAGAAAGGAAGCTCTAAGACAGCTGGAGATACATCAAGCTCAGATGAAGAATTCTTTTGATAAGAGGGTGAGACCATGTGATTTCATTGTTGGAGATCTAGTTTTCAAGTGGAATGAATTTAAAAGTAGACTTGGACGGCATTCCAAGTTCAACGCAATGTGGGACGGGCCTTATGTGATCACAGAATGCAAGGAACACAACACATTCCAACTTTCCAAGTTGACTGGTGAGGTGTTGTCTATCCCAGTTAATGGGGTCCACCTCAAGCATTGCCTCTAAGATAAGTTATGTCGTGGTTAAGTAGAGTAGTTTGCAAATAAGTGTGTTCTGCACATTTACTTTCAGTAGTTTTGCTTTCCCTAAGCACTGTTGTGCATGTTCTGGTGGCCATCAGGGCCTGTTAGTTTGCTTTCCATTCAATTTTGTTTTCCTTTGCTGCTATTTGGAGTGTTGTTGTTCAAGTTTTTGAGTTTCAAGAAGGGGCAGATTTGACTCCGCACCCAATGGATTGTTTTAAGGCCACTGATCTATGCTTAGCAAGCAAGCATTTAGTGGAAATTGCCAAAATGTTACCAATTTTTCGCCACAACTCAATTGGTGGAGCTAGCTGAATATTATTCTATCTTAAGGTGAAATTGCAGATTATGTTTAAGTGATGTTTGCATCATGTTCATTATTCATTAAGTGACAGTTGTGCATTAAGAAGAGACAACTAAATTTCAGTGTGCTATTCAAATGTTCCAAAATTAAATGAAGTATAGTATTGAGCATATAAACAACAGAGCATTTTAAATGCTTTCATTCATTTCATAGAGAGATTCATATTTACATAGCTTCATTTGATTGCAAGAACTCAAATGATATTACAACATTGCATTGAAATGCATTTTCTTTTTGAAATGAAAAGTGAAAGAATTGAAATCAAATGTCCACACAAGCCGTGGATGTGACTGTTACAGTGCATCATTAATAGCACACTACACTATGGAAGATGCGAAAGAATAAACCATATAAGTAATGACATAATCATCATTGCCTGATTATCGATGGTCGATGTTGAATGGTGCACCTTTGTCTGCTCGAGCTCTGTTGACTCGTAAGAGAAAAGAGGGAGATGTCAGAGGCTCTGATTATGAAGATACCTACATGAATCACCAACAATAATGCAGCCTACTATTAATCATACACTGAAACAATCAAATTAAGTATAGAAGAAATGAGCTGAAGAAGAAACATCAACATGATCATCATATTCTCTTTTTTATGCCAATATTATTTGTTTCCTTGTGCAGGTATAGGTAAAGTCACGAAGCTGATCATTACTCGAAGACCAAGCATGTGGAGAAAAATGGGCTCCCACAAGGGTAGAGCTCGGCATGCTGCCCTATTCATTATAAA
>VDFB02120114.1:0-10107 GCA_007258455.2 Sequoia sempervirens | reverse complement strand
ATGAATGTCTTCAAAATCACACATTCCATTGTTGTGTTTTAATTTCAGATGATTGAAGTTTTTTTTTGGAATGGGAAACATAGTGTTGGGTTTCAGTTATTTGAATCTCCTTGTTGAAATATAAAAGGTTGTCTCATGGTGGGTTGCTTGCTTCTTAACACTCATGCTTTTGCAACATGGAATGTTACAAAATAGTATGAATGTCTTCAAAATCACACATTCCATTGTTGTGTTTTAATTTCAGTCGATTGAAAAAAAAAGTGCACAAAATAATTGTGAATGGGAAACACAGTGTTGAGTTTTAGTTATTTGAATCTTCTTGCTGAAATGTAAAGGGTTGTCTCATGGTGGGTTGCTTGCTTCTTAACACCCAAATTTTTGCAACATGGAATATTGTAAAAAAGTATGAATGTCTTTGAAATCACACATTCCATTGCTATTTTTTAATTTCAATCGATTGAAAAAAAAAGTGTAGCAAATAATTGTGAATAGGAAACACAGTGCTGGGTTTTAGTTATTTGAATCTCCTTGTTTAAATGTAAAGGGTTGTCTCATGGTGGGTTGCTTGATTCTTAACACCTATGCTTTTGCAACATATAATGTTACAAAACATTATGAACATCTTCAAAATCACGCATTCCATTGTTGTGTTTTAATTTTAGTCAATTGAAAAAAAAATGCACAAAATAATTGTGAATGTGAAACATAGTGCCGTGTTTTAGTTATTTGAATCTCCTTGTTTAAATGTAAAGGGTTGTCTCATGGTGGGTTACTTGCTTCTTAAAACCCACACTTTTGCAACATGGAATGTTATACAACAGTAATAATGTTTTTAAAATCACACATTCCATTGTAGTGTTTAAATTTCACACGATTGAAAAAAAAAGTGCATAGAATAATTGCAATTGGGAAAATACAGTGTTGGGTTTCAGTTATTTGAATCTCCCTGATCAAATGTAAAGAGTTGTCTCATGGTGGGTTGCCTGCTTCTTAACACCCACGGTTTTGCAACATGGAATGTTACAAGACAATATTAATGTCTTCACATTCCATCATAGGTTGAACTTCTATATTGATTAGAAAAACTGGCGCAAAAAATAATTCGTGGATTTGGAAAACACAAAGGTTATTTGCTATTTGAATCTCCGCTTAAATGTCAAGGGTTTTGTCAGTGGGTTGCTTGTTTTAAAACCTATGGTTTTGCATCATGGAAAGTTCGTAACAGTAAGGAATGTCTTTAAATCACACATTCCATTACAGTTTAAATTTCACTGACAGTGTACAAAATAATTTTAAAACACAAGCATGCTTATTTGAATCCTTGTCGTAGATATTGTCTCATGGTGGGTTTACTTTTGCAAATAGCCTAAGCAAAACACAAGGAATGTCTTTAATCATATAGTCCATTGTAGTGTTTAAATTTGACATACTGAAAAGTGCACAAAAATAGAATTGCAAGGTTGGGTTTCAAAGTATTTGAGAATCTCCCCTGCTTAAGGTTGTCTCATGGTGGGTTGCTTGCTTCTTAGCACCCATGGTTTTGCAACATGAAACGTTATAAAATAGTATGAATTCCTTCAAAATCACACATTCCATTGTTGTGTTTAAATTTTGCATGATTGAAATAAAAGTGCACAAAATAATTCTAAATGGGAAAACACAGTGTTGGGTGTGATTTATTTGAATCTCCTTGTTTAAATGTAAATGGTTGTCTCATGGTGGGTTGATTGTTTCTTAACACCCATGGTTTTGCCACATGGAATGTTACAAGACAGTAGAAATTTATTCAAAATCACACATTCCATTGTTGTGTTGTAATTTTTGCATGATTGAAAAAAAGTGCACAAAATAATTGTAATTCGGAAAACACATTATTGGGTTTCAGTTATTTGAATCTCCTTGCTGAAATGTCAATGGTCGTGTCATGGTGGGTTGCTTGCTTCTTAACACCTACAATTTTGCAATGGAATGTTTCAAAACTGTATGAATGTCTTCAAAATCACACATTCTATTGTTTTGTTTAACTTTCGCATGACTTAAAAAATCAAGTGAAAAAAGAAATTTGATTTGGAAAACACAGTGTTGGGTTTCAGTTATTTTAATGTCCTTGTTTAAATGTGAAGGGTTGTCTCATGGTGGGTTGCTTGCTTCTTAACACCTACGGTTTTGTAACATGGAATGTCACAAAACCATATGAATGTCTTCAAAATCACACATTCCATTGTTGTGTTTGAATTTCTCATGATTGAAAGAAAAGTTCACAAAATAATTATGATTTGGAAAACATAGTGTTGGGTTGCAGTTATTTGAATCTCCTTGTTTAAATGTGAAGAGTTGTGTGATGGTGGGTTGCATGCTTCTTAACACCCACAGTTTTGCAAAATGGAATGTTGCAAGACAGTATGAATTTCTTCAAAATCGCACATTCCAATGTTGTGCTTAAATTTCGCACGATTGAAAGAAAACTACACAAAATAATTGTAATTTGGAAAACACAGTGTTGGGTTTCAGTTATTTGAATCTCCTTGTTTAAATTTAAATGGTTTGTCATGGTGGGTTGCTTGCTTCTTAACACCCACGGTTTTGCAACATGGAGTTTTACAAATCAGTATGAATGTCTTCAAAATCACACATTCTATTGTTGTGTTTAAATTTTTGCATGATTGAACACAAAATATTTGTAATTCAGAAAACATAATGTTGGGTTTCAGTTATAAGTACATTTTATTTGTAGCTTTGGAGCAACTACTTCCTTTTCAGCCCTTAGGACAACAACATCCATTTTTTGGATAGAGTTTTAAGTGTCTTCAATACTTGTCTGTAGCTTTGCAGCCGCTCTTTGCTTAGCTTTGAGAGTGTCTTTCTCATTAGAGAATGTAGAGGTTATCTGTTTGATAAGTTATTTAAAAAACTTGTCTACCTTTTCACATATGGCTTTCATGTCTCCAACCAACTGTTTCTCTTTTTTTGGAATGAAGGTACTCTTCTTGATTACACAATACAAATGTAATGAAATGAACATCTTCAAAATATAAAACAAGTCACAACTAGACTACAAATTGTGTTTGAACTTTCTCTAATTAATAAACTATAGGCATGTTGGGAGACACTGTGGGTTGTAGTTTCTATATGTTTTCTTGTTGTAAGTTGAAGGGTCAATTTTTTTGCTTTTGTGCTTGGTGTTCTTTTGCTGGTCATGTTTAGTTTTATGTTCACAGATGTTTGACTTCATTAACTCATTTTTTTTTATCACTAGATGCAAAGGTCATGTTTTTTGCTTTTCACATTGTTGGCGGCCATAGAAGTAATTACATGGTATTATTCATGTTAGGCTTATAGGCTACATAAAAAAGTTGCAGGTTGGACTTCCCATCTGTTGTTCAACCTGCACTTTTTTAGTTCATGAATTGTCATGTACGCTTTTGTTGGTCATGTTAGCTCACCCCAAATGGAAGGGTCAATATCACAACATGCCTGCTCGGGTAAAATAGGTTTGTACACCCCATATACTGTGACGTCTTATTCCTCTTTCACATGAGGTTGTGATTTTATATGTGGTCTTTATGTCCGCTTCGAGGTTCCAATAGACACTGTGTTTTCCAACTTGCATTGGTTGACATCATGGTTGATAGGAAATTTTACACATGTATGACTTTCTTGATTCTCTCCATTACTGATTCATGATTTTGTCAACATATGCAAAAATATTTTTATTCTTTTGGCATTGCTAGCAACAATGGATGCACATTTATTTACATAGAAGTTTCTAAAAGGTTTTGGTTGCCCTCTAACCTTTTCTCGCCATTAACACATACACATGCATCACAACCAAGGTATCTTCCCTAATACATCCATTCTTGCAACTATAGAATTAATTACATAGTGTTATGCACATTACACTCATACGCCACATACAAAGTTGCAGGTTGAACCACTCATCTTGTGGTTCAACCTTCACTTCCTTTTTTCATGAATTTCTAGATCATGCTTTATTTGCACATATTCAAATTCACCATGAGAGGTTAAATATCCACAACATGCCTCATGTCGAGGGAATTAGGGTTTGTTCACCCTATATTCTTTTAGAATATTTGTTATATTTACATGCGGGGTTGTGGTCTTTATGTTAGTGTGGAGGTTCATCTACACGCTATGTTTTCCAACCTACATTTGCTTACATCATAGTTGATAGAAAATTTTACACCTTTATACCTTTCCTAATTCTGTCCATTACTGATTCATCTTTTTTTCAATAGATGGAAGAAACATGTTATCATTTTGGCATTGCTTGCAACAATGGATGCACTTATTCTTTTTACATACAAGGTTGTCATCAAAGGTTTTTCTTGCCCTCTAACCCTTCCTCTTCTTTAACACTTACACACACAGCACAACCAACGTATCTTCCCATGATAATACATATGTTCTTGCTATTGTATAAGTAATTACATACTGTGATGCATGTTACACTCCTACACCACATACGAAGTTCTAGGTTGAACCACTGATTGTGTGGTTCAACCTTCACTTGTTTATTTCATTAATTGCTAGATGTGATTTTGCTCCTCATGTTAAGTCACACGAAATGGAAGGATGAATATCCCAACATGCCTCCTCAAGTAAAAGAGGTTTGTACACCCCATATTCTCTCAAATCTTTCTTATATTTACATGCGGGGTTGCGGTCTTTATGTCAGCATGGAGGCTCATCTACATGCTATATTTTCCAACCTGCATTCGCTTACATCATGGTTCATAGAAAATTTTGCAGCTTTATACCTTTCCTCATACTCTCCATTACTAATTCATTTTTTTCAACAAATGCAACAAACATGTTATCATTTTGGCGTTGCTTGCAGCAATGGATGCACTTTTTTTTTCTTTTGCATACAAGGATGTCATCAAAGGTTTTTCTTGTCATTTTTTGTTGCCGTTCTCTATGTCCACCTGTACATTGAGATGGACTATCTGATTTCCAACCTGTATTTGTGTTATATTTTATGCATAGCTTGATTGAATCTATCACCTTTAATTTTCCTTGGTTGAAGCCAGAACCTCCTATTGGTTTCACGTGGGTGACAACAATGCAAGCACATTTTATCTATGTTTAATGAATGATTTCTTTCTTTTTCTTGACACAATGCACACTAATTTTAAATATTTGTCCAATTTTGTCATTTCCTAGAATGGGGAGAGGTTTGAAATGGAAGAAGCAAGACAAATTGCAGGTGTAAGATGTACAAAATGGAGGATCTCCTTTTTTGTCTTCCAATTTGGATTCGGTTGCTATTTCCCTCAACAAGGATAAGGTCCCTGACCTTGTTGCAACAATTCCTCTTACGAGACTTGATCATTTCATTCGCGGTGAAATGTCCATTGAAGGTGTAGAAACCAAATTTGTAGAGAAGAAAACAAGAGAACTTACCACCTCGTGTCCCGTCTATGACAAAACTTATACCAAAATAATTTTGTATAAGAGGTTTTTATATTTTGACATTCATTTCTATGGTCGAATGATATTTTACTCTCTTGGTTCAACATGATGAGATGATGCCTTTCTTGCAGCTACTGGTGTCAATACGTTCCTCAAGACAAGAGAGACCAGCCTCCACTAGAGAAGAAACCACTTAAGAAGTTTATACAAATGTGAGGTGTCAATACCACTTCATGGTAAAGGTTATGAAAGGAAAACCCGATGTTGCCTATATTATCTATAAAGAAATGTTCCATGTTGATAAAAATGGTCAATTTTTCCATGGAATTCATGACACAAGTGGAGAGAAGTGTTCTATGTTTGCCGCTAATCTATCCGCGGAGTGCAAAAGCTATATTGAAAGCCTTTTCCTCATGGACGTCAGTGTCAATGCAATAATGGATAGACACATTAGCGATCCTGTGTTATGTGGCATGATGTCCAAGAGAGATCAATTCCTTACAAGAAAGGATGTAATGAATTCCTGGAAAAAGGTGCATTGTACTCATGCACAGAAACAAAAAGTCGATTTGACAAGTATCCTATTGTGGAGTGGACAGGACTTTGACAACTTCTACTTTCAACAGCCCGATGGGAACAATATACCTTTTGTTATTGGGGTTCAGACTCCATGGATGCTGGATAGGATGGTTAGCTGCTCACACAATTCAGTCATCTTGATGGATTCCATGTTTGCAACTAACAAATATGGGGTGAGGCCTTACAAACATTGACAAATAGTTCTTCGTGTTTTCAATGATCTTGCTAGTTGTAAACCTGACAATGCTCACGCTGAGCTGTTCTGTCTACAATATCCATTTTTTACTCTCCTCATGTTCAACGAGCAACAGAGTGGTGTGCCGATTGTGTGGGTAATCTCCTCATGAAACAAGATTGAGGACATCTCTGCGTGGCTACACATATTGCATGATCATGGAAGAAGAGCCAGACTTGACTAGAGAATCAATGCATTTTTGACCGATGATGCGAATGTAGAAATCCAAGCCATACATTATGTGCATCCATTTCCTCATTTGTGTACCTTTCTCATTTGCTATTTATTTTCAATGCCACTTTCTCATGCAGTTGAGCTGTAAACAATATCATTTGTATTGTCTATTAGGGATGTCTTTCAATGTCATGTGCTTCTATTCCTTTGGCATGCCAAAAGGGATTGGCTAAAGAATGTATATAAGTATGCAGCCAAGGAAAGGGAAATGGGCATCTTCCACAGTATTGGTGCGATCATGATGACAATCGGTGACACTGAAGATAGCGTCACTCAGCTATTGAACTCTTTCTTTCAGGAGTTCAATGATTAGCCCCAATTCTTATTAGAGTACTTCAACAAGACTTGGTGTGAAGGAGAAGGTCGAATTGGTGAGTTGACAATTTTTGTCACCTTGCAGGATTCACACTATTGAAAATATTTGATGTTACCTCTAATACATTGTGGTTTACTTGACTATTGGATTTTTTTTTCATTGGCATGTGGGTGAAAAATTGCAGACTATTCCCACATGCCAACTAGGATACAAATGTAGCCATTGAGTTGTACCATTGCACACTCAAAACTCAGTACTTGTGTGATCATTCAAAAAAATGCACTAGGAGAATGGACTATTTGTATTACACACTTGTGTATAAAATGAAACCATTCTATAGGCAAAAGGAAAAGTTGCAGCATTATGGTTTTTTGACAAACCAAAAGTGTTTAAATATGCGCTCTAGTTTGGAGCGGGCCAAGGAAATTCCGAACGATGACTATATTCTCGATGAAAACAATCATGGACAGTACTGGGTGAAAAGTCAAAGTAGCTCAATGCACTACCTTGTTCAGAAATTTGGGGAGCACCTTTTTCTTTGTGACTGCCCTTGGAGTTTGTAGGGGAACACTTGCAAACATGTCCTCAAGGTTACTGACTTGATTAAAAGATCATCTACCATTGAAGGGGTGTTGCACGTTAAGTTAATTTCAATTCGAATTGCGTTACTTTATGGGAGTCAATTGTGTTTTGCATTTTCTACTACCTAATTCAAAATTCTTTTGTGTGGTCATTTAGATGGGGGAGGTCAAATAATTGATAGAGGGATGGATTTGAACGAGACATTGTCATAGGGGGCGTAGAAGAAAAAAATCATTGTCATAGGGGGCGTAGAAGAAAAAAATCCTAATGTTCTCACCCCTACATAAGGTCCTTCTATCACTCATGCATATGATGAACATGTGGTCACAATGTCTCTTTGGAATGTCACAAATGAACTCTTGAACAAAGTGATGCGTACACCGCCACAATCTCTACAATAGGTGGAATCATATGCAAAATGCGTGGACATGTTTCTAAAGGACCTACGACAATCAAATGTATTGTCATTTGAATTCATTTCGGATCCTGATCAAGCTGCAACTAGCACCATTCACATGCGTCCATGGTTTAGTGCAAGAAAGGATCATCGTCGACGTCCAACCTGGTGTACGGAGCATTCCGCACAACAGTCAGATCACTGAAACCCTCTGGATGATTCCTTTCTCTTCTTCATGAACAATAGTTTGAATCTCAATGTCAATATGCAATGTGAGACTTCAGGTGCAACTACTATGGATGTGGCAGAGGATACACCATATAATATGGGTGACTATGAGAAAACCCATTTCAATTTACATATTGTAATAGGAAATAGTATTGCAGATTTCTTTTTTGCAGTATGTGCTTGTACCACGTCATACACTTTCTGATTTCTTTTATGGCTTTTTTTGTTCACTTCAACATTTCAATTTGGGGAAAGGAGTCCTCATTGGCGACTGTCTTTTGTGAGTGTAAGCCCAATAGAAGGCATGGTTTGAATGTAATAACTATTCTTACATAAGTCCAATATTTGGTATAACGGTCTTCAATACCATGCTTTGTTATAAAAAATTTCCTATGGTGATAGGTTGATGTTGGCCAACGTGCCTTCGCTCTGCTGCTTCTTCAAGTCTTACTAAGGATTGCACAAGCATAGTTCAAGCAACCTTTATCTGTAGGTAAGAATATTTGTTTTGTTTACTTAGTTTAGTGGGTGGGGAATCCATTCAATCTATTTAGAAGAGGTTGAATGAAATTTAGAAGTGTAAAGAGTAAGAAATTCAAAATCTGCCTGTGAACCCTTAACAAGGGGTTTTGAGAGTCTTGTGAGGTTTTAGGCCTCCACCCCACCGATGTAGGTTTAGAGGAATGGTGGGATGGATTGTAATGGGTGTAATTAGAATGCTTTAAGAAGTGTGTCTATTGAATCATGCAGGGGAAGCGAAGCATTCAATGTTTGGTTGTTGATCTTTAGAAAATACAAAAGTTTTCCAATGAAAAAGGATGCGTACAGGTTGGTAATTAAGAAAAGTGCATTCAATGGGGCTGAAATTTTGTTCCTAAAGCATGGGAAGAAATTTCTAAACATGTTTCATATGGTAGCAGAGCATGGGAAGGTTTGGAATATAGTCGTCTATTAAACCCTCATTTGTTAGAGCTTTTTTTGTGCATAAAGTAAGGGTTTAGTAGATCAACGTTTGCTTGAGAATTTGTATTCCTAAAAGTAGATGATTCCTAAGTTTTGAGACTTGTTAAAGGACTGTTTGAAGTCGTTAGGTTTTTTGATGATGATTTAAGACCACCTTTATTAAATTTGGGCTAATTGAGTCCATTTCCAGTGGTACAGTCATGTTTTCAAGCATTCTTTTCAAAACAATAACATTTGGATTTGTGATATGTTAAAAATGGCACAAATGGGTTTCTGGAACAACAAATATCTTATGGGGTTTCAATGTATTTTTGATGGAATTCCCGCTTTTTCCAAGTTGCAAAGCTACTAGACACTATTTCACCAAACCCTCATTTTGAGCCATTTTTCATGACATTTTTATGGAAATCAACGTTCCCAAGATTCCCTCTCTCTAAAAACTCTTCAAACACGAATAATTAAACCTGCAAAAACTTAATCTTACCTTTAACTTTTCTTCCCCCAAGTTTGATAGAAATTCACTTACTAAAACCAACATATTTCACCCAAAACCACTCATTCTTCCCATGCATGGCAACACACAAAATCACCTACAACACCTTCCAAGCTCTTGTAAGCTCAGAGAATACATTTGGAAAGGTCATTAGATCATGGTGAGTAGACCTAAAAGGGTATTGTTTGAATGTTTGGTTGTGAGGGTTTAAGTTTACTGAGATTGAAACTAAAAGTTGCCTTATGAAAGATGTGCAATGCAATGGATGTAATCAGCGATGTGATCTTTGTGGCTCAGGGAATGATTCTAATAGGTTAGGTTTTGTTCCTGGGATGATGGTTTTCTGATGGGAGAAAGGAATTAGGCAGTTTGAGTTGCTGTCCCTGTAGATTGTGAGTGGAAAACAGCATGAAAAGTGAGGTTTAAGGTTAGGGTTTCATCAAAAAGGTGAAGGCAATGATATCCCTTGTTCTTTTAAGCATGTACAGGCCTGAATAAAGGAGTTTGAGTTGGTTTGAAGGTTTGAGAAAGAGTGGAATAAAGTTTTCCAAGTACCCTCATGTCAATGGCTTGAAACAAGGGTTTCATGGATATGCGTTTGGGAAAGATAGACTCTGCAAACCATTGGTGGATTTGGTGGTTTTGAG
>VDFB02120113.1:0-19795 GCA_007258455.2 Sequoia sempervirens | reverse complement strand
TTATCAGATGGATGTGAAGTCTTCTTTTCTAAATGGAAAATTGGAAGAAAAGGTTTACAAGGAACAACCAGAAGGATTTCAATTTTCAAATCAATTAGATATGGTATGTAAGTTGAATAAGGCACTATATGGATTGAATCAAGCTCCCAGATCTTGGTATGAAAGATTGGACATGTACTTGATACAACAAGGATTCAATGAGGGCACTGCAGATAGTAATATTTACTTTAAAATTGAGGAAGACAAAATCTTGATAGTAGTTTTATATATGGATGATATTATCTTTGGTGGAAATGAGGCTATGTGTAAGAAGTTCATAGAGGAAATCCAAAAGGAGTTTTAATTGTCAATGTTTGGGGAGATGAATTTATTTATTGGGCTACAAATCAATCAAACAAATAATGGGATTTTAATTTCACAGTCTAAGTATGTCAAAGAGATGTTAGAGAAGTTTGGAATGGATGACTCCAAACCGATATGTACTCCTATGGTGACTAGCTACAAATTAATAAAATATGATGAATCACCTAAGGTTGATCAGAGAAAGTATAGATCTATGATTTGTGGATTACTATATCTAATTAAGTGGGCCAGACCGGATATCACGCATGCATTTTTTCCTTGGTGGTGTAGGAGTTAATCTTCCTCTTAAATACTTCAAAAAGGGAAAAAAACTTGCAAAATTTGAATTTTCAAGTGTAAAAGACTGTAAAGGTCTCATGGAAGTCACAATTAATGTATTTAAAGTATTTAATAGGTCTTTACGAGGTCAGTTGGGTAAATTTGCAAAATGTTGCTAAAAAAATTGCAAAGTTGTCAATAATGCAAAAAAGAAGCAAAAAGAGCACAAAATTATGAAATGTACAAGAAGCACGGAATACCAAAGGTCATAAGGTAGTTTAGGTAGCTTCATTTGATGAAGGAAGTTGGAAAGGCTTTAAAAATCAATTGTAACTCATTGCTAAGGCAGGGGGAGATTGTATAGGCTTGTATTGAATTGGAGGAATTGAAGATCCATGAATAAAATCTACCTTTTTCTCATAAATTATTGAAAACAATGTTTTCAGACCTTTGTACGGAATTGTACAGGAATGGAAGCACATTTGAATTACTATAATTGATATATTTATCAATCTCCTTCCATTTCCTTTTTGTTTGATGTATTTTTGTGCAGTTTTGAGTTAGTTACTATGTTTTTTCTAGAAACAGTCAATACCCTACCTAGGGTAAACAATGAGATGTCAGAAATTTATTTCTTCTTCCTATGTTTGTGAAACCTCCTAATATTTGGTGTGTTTAAGGGTATGTGGATGTACTTAAATAATTTCTAGGGTTTTGGAATATTTTTTTGAGGTTTTGAAATTTTCAAGGAGGCCCTAGTTTTGAAACAAAGTTTTTTCTAACAGTCATAATGAATTGGGCCTAGGGTTCATGGGAATATTATTGCAAATGAAATTTTTATGGTTTGAATAGAATAAGAAGGTTTAATATAATTTTTTTGAAGCATTAGTAAGGCATTGGGGAGTTTGGAATCCACATTTTCATTAAACCCTCAGTAATTTGTGCATTTTTTAGGCCTAGAACAAACATTTGTGTTTTGAAGCCCATGGAAGGGTATAAATGACTAAAATTTTGTAGATTATGTTATTTTAGAACATGACACAAGACTCTTTATGGTGATTGGGTGTTTTGAAGATGATTCATTAGTACTTGCTTCACAACATAAAACTAGTAGGCAAATAGTACCTTGAATGCCTAAAAAGTGAAAATCTGATAAAATAGAGAAAAGAATGTTACTTAATGTTTGGGAACTATCTTATTGAGGTTTTCAAAGGTGTCTAAATGTTTTGGGAAAGGGTTAGAAAGGAAACTTGAAAATTTGATGTTTTGAGCAATAAGAACCTTATGTGGAAAATGGTGTTTTGTTTGTTAAAAGGTAAAGGATCTGATAAGTACAATGTCATAAGAATATGTTCTTGGTAAGTTTCAATTAAATTGATGAGGATTATAGTGATTTGAAGGTTTGGTGTTAGTTTGAAACTAATAATGTATGTTTAGTTGTCTATTTTCCTTGAGAAGAGTGATGTATTGAATGGTGAAAGAATGAATAGTGAAAGAGATGAATGGTTCTATTTTTCTAATCAAATTTTGTGATGGTAAAGATGAATTTGAGTCTGATAATGATGTGGATTATTGATTTTGTGAAATTGATGATTGGTAGCCTTAAGAATGGCAAGTAAATTTGATGGATTTGTGTTGAATAGTTAAGTGAAATAATGGTGTTTACAATTTGATCTTCTCAATTGAGTTTGGGTATGAAGTACCCCTAATGTTGATTGGTTTTGGTAGATGCTCTTGCATCATTCTTGTAGCTAGATTTTAAGATCCTAAAGAAACACATGTTGCAACAATGAAGAGGATATTCAGATATTTAAGCTTAAGCAAACCAGATTATGGCTTGTGATATCTTAAGGATACCGATTTCACATTAAGTGCTTATATAGATGCAGATTGGGTTGGTTGTGTTGATGATAGAAAAAGTACAAATGGTGGGAAAGATTCCTTTTCTTGATGCGACCAAAACGCCGCTTCGACGCGCGTTCGCCATACCGTCATCCTGCCGCTGATCATGGATTATATCAGCGACACCAACGTCACATGCCACCACGCCAAATATTCAACCTGTTCATTTATCTTATGACAAAGCATATCTACTGGCATCACTTTTTGAGAGAAGTTTATGGAGAATGAAGTGAAGCTTGACTATGTTCTTACAAAATATTAGATTGCTGATATATTTACTAAGGCTCTTACTAAGGATAATTTTGAGTATCTTTGGGAGAAGTTTGGGGTTATTTCCCATCCTTTCTTGAACTAGATGCATATGGAGGTGCATCAAATTAGTGGATCTATGGATCTATGTCTTTTGGACTGATGTTGGTGGCTACCTCTCAAGGGTAATAGGTAGTGGACCATGTGTTGTCATTGTGTTGCTGATTTAGTTAAGTGTACTGCTAAAGGGGAGTATTCAGAGCAAGTATTTTTTGGTTCAGCCTGAAAGAGGGAGAACAATGCAAAAAAAATTATCCTTGTCCATTTGTGTCAAAGGGGGAGAGATAATCATGTGAAAAAGTAGAGAAAGTTGTTAGAGAGAGAGACTCTTGTAAGGGGGAGATGATTCAGGAATGTTGTGTAGGATATCTAATATAAAAAAAGCGAGAGTATTTAGAGTTATTGTGTAGTCTTTGGTGGATTTTCACATCTTTTGTTTCTATCAATGAAAAAGGGGGAGATTTTTGCAAGTATGAAAGTTTTTTCATTGAGTTCAACATGAATTCTACTAACTGGTGTTGTCATTGATGTCAACTATAGGATGAAGATGTTGAGGATATTGAGAAAATTGTGAAAAAAAGGAAAACAGGTTGTGCATGTGTAGTTGAGACCTCAAGGAAGTATTGTGAGTACATGGAGATGTAGTTTTTTGTTGAAGAGTCTGAAGGTGAGTTGGAATGAAGTAATGAGTTGAGATAATGTCTATGGTACTTTATTTCGAAGCGCTTTGGAGAAAATTTGATAAAAAGAGTAAACTATGTTGTACAAGTGTTCATATGTGCTCTATTATTGTGCTCCACATTTCTTCTATGTTGATGCTATTCCTGTGTGGATCTTATAGGTTATTCAAGGTTGTCAGATGTTGTTATATTTAGAATTTTGGTTTATGGATCATTGTACAGTACAAGATATTTTCACTAGTGTTTGAACTAGTTGTTCAATGAAGTTTTCTATGGCCTGGGAGAAATGTATTTGCTCCATATTTCTTTTCTATTTGGCTTTAGGTTGTGCGGATTTGGGAAGTTTCTCATAATGCTTTTATATTTGTGTATTCAAGTTTTTACTTGATTTGGTGTAGTACAAAGTGAGTTTTATTTATCAATATGCAAATAAGGGTTACAAGTTGTTTTGAGCTGAAGTGTTTATATGATGCGAGCTTGGATGAAGTGTTTGATGAATCTTAAGTATTTTGTGGATTATTCTAGATTATGTTCAAGAAAATTATGTTGTCTAGAAGTTTTAGATTGATTTAAGGAAGTGTGTACTTAATGATTATGGTGTTTTACATGGTTTTTGGCTGACGTTGTGTTTAATACTACATGTGAGGCTTGTAAAAGCATTTTGAAGTGTGTTGGAATCTATTTAGGTCCTAATTAAGGACTTATGTAGGTTGCCTTTCATTCCTATCCACCGCAAAAATGTTTAGGTGCCAACCTATTTTGAATTTGTATGAATAATGACTAGTTGTTGAACTTCTCTAATGCTTTTCAAGGTTTTTGAGGTAGATCTTGATATAAATATGTATGGTGTTGATGAAAGGGAGAGGGAAAAAGAGTATGAAGCAAGATAGATGTAATATCGATGTGAGTGATTTGTGTGATGCAAATTTGAGTAGAGTAGTGCAAATTTCATGTTAGGGTTCCTGAAGGTAGTGAGTTGCATGCATCCAAAATCTTTCATGTGAGACTATGAAAGTGTGTGAGCAATTGTGGTGGATTCATTGTTGCATTGAGAAGTGTTCTCTATGTAACATTCTTCTTCTATCTTCTTGTATTCTCTCTGTGGTAGTGATCCTTCGTTTTGAGCCTTTTGGACAGTGTGTCCTATTGTGGCAGTGAACCATTTTGTACCAATTTTTCTATTACTTATATTGTCAGATAATCCTCACCGTGGTTTTTCCCTCATTGGGTTTTTCATGTAAATTTAGTGTTCCGTGTGTATGATGTTGTGATTTTAGTTTTTGTTATGTGCATTTCATGTTTAATCATTCTTACAGAATAAGGGTTTAATGAATGCTTGTGGATCTTATTACTATTGAGGGTTTTCAAGGTTTAATTTTCTACAATTGATTCACCCACCCCCTCTTAGTTGTCTTGTTCATTTCAACATTTAGAACATAGCCTTTTGAAATCATGTGTTGAATTCAAGAACCATTTCATTGAGTCCTTTAGTGATTGTATTAAATTCATCTAACATGAATATGGAGTTTGTTTTGTCCCCATACTATTCTCTAAAAATCCTTTTGAATTCTTACCTCGATCCTATACTTTTCATTGGTAAAGCTCTATACCAACATTGATCATCCTTAGTAAGTGATTGCTTAAATAGTTTCATCATTACATCCTCATTGTCAACTTAAAAATCATCCATCATATTGTTAAATTATCTCAAGTGATATTCCCCTGATATGGAATTATTTCAATAGAATTTAACCAGCTTATTTCTTATGTCATTGGTAAAAGAATTGGGATAACTAGGTATCCCATCAAAACATAGTTTCCTATATTGGTCCAATTGCATTGGTATTTTGGAAAATTGATCTCCTTGAATCGGTTGAGGGGTATGTGCGGGATCATCATGGAAAAAAAGGCCCTTAAGTGGCAAAAAAATTAGAAAATCAAGTTAGCAACTTGATGAAAAATTGAATAAGTTATCTATATTATTTCAAAAATATGTAAGAATAGAATCTTTATAAAATTGAATGTAGTTTCTAAACTACTAGGTTTATTTAAAAAACAAAAATCTATTTGGTGAAAATTTGAAATTTCAATGCAGTGGTACTTAAATTTCAGAGAAAAAATAAGTAGGTGTCTCACCACCCTAACCACAATAAAATGTTAATATTTTTATAATATTTTAGATATAAGTAGAGGACTCATGTCCCAATGTGATGTATATTTCTTTGTAATTTTTTCCAAGTAAATTATTAATTATGAATTTTTTATTACAACTTTTAAAAATATAAAACTCGTGTGTCTCAACCACCTTAACTTGGTCAAAACTTCATGAAATTTTTTTATTCTTTTTTAATCCTATAGTATGCTAAGCATAGAATGTGACGCATGTTTGGATTCAAAAAATGTGATATTGTTTGAAAGCTATAGATGTTTTTCAATCAACCTATCAATCAGACTTTAGTCGTAATTTGAAATAGAAAATGAATAATATTTACTTTTAAATTCAAAGTAAAGCATAATTTATATTGGTGGAAAGCTGAGAATCTCCCTTTAAAACCCTTTTCATTTCATCAATTTTGGTCAAAAAAAGTCACAAGCAACATACCCTATGCATACCTATCATATCGCCACTTTTTGGCCCATCATGATCCTACACATACCCTAAGGTCCACCACCACTATTCCCCCCACTATTATGATTTTCTTTTTGATTGTAAATACTTCAACCAGTTTGAGTATTGGTGTTTCTTTGGTGGTGAGAGCATTGTCCCATTCCACTAGAATTTTATGGCTGGGAATGGCAAACATATTGAATAGTTGCAGATGAAAAATGCATGGGAGTAGTTTAAGATAATAAGGTGTAGAATGAGGTAGGTTATGAGAAATAGAGGTTGAAGGATCTCCAATAGAGGATTTTATAAATGCAAATTTTCTTTGTAGATTTTCATTAGTAGAAAAAAATTGTATCCTCTCTAGTTCCTTCTATTATTTCTCATTCTCCATTTGCAATTTGATATTTAAAGGATTAAGTGATGCAGTTGTGGGAGTACCACCAGATGGTACATTTGCACTTATATTTATCCCCTTAGAATGAACCAAAGGACCTTTTTCCTGTATCCACAGGCTGTGATGGTTTACTTATAGTGGAAGGGGTTACAACTGAGCTTGTAACAATGGAACTAGTGCAAGTGTTAGTATGGGTAGTCCGCATAGGAACATTCAAAGTAGTGGTTTGAAGAATAGGGGTTAAGATAGGACCATAAGATGTGGTAGGAATAGGGGAAGTTTCCTCTTGAACCATTAGCTTCATTACTTCCACCCTTCTCCTTCATTGATCCCTCACAAGAATAACATCCTTTATCTTTTCTTCCTTTTTTCTTGCTTTAATTCTCAATTCTTGAAGTATTTGGGTTTCCTTTTGAAGTCCCTAAATTTCTTGTATTAACTCATCCTCATTAGGTAGAGTTGCATATGAATCTGAATGCTCAGGGGTATAGTTCATAAGAATTGAAGTGTCCCTTCTTGAAAAGGGGTTATGGGTTCTATTATGAGGATGTCTAGATGAGCTATGTCTAGGATAATTCGAAGTGGAAGTGTCCTTAGGATTTAACCTTTGAGATGCCAATGTAGCATTAAAATCCCTATCCAAGAACTTTAATTATTCTACTAGTTTTGAAACCAAAGTACTTGAACTAGCTTGTTTACCATCAGTAGTTTCCTTTGTGATGAGATTTTCCTCATTTATAGGAGGCATTCCATACTCATACATATTATCATTAACATCATCATGAAAACATTTTGATCCTAAAATAGGAGGAATTGACTTACTTGTGTCTGTAGCTTTTTTTTCCAAGATTTTGTGGTGTTTCGTTGTAACTATCCTTCCATCCTCTGCCAAATATGCTTCTTGAGATGATTCCTCATTCCTCTCATGGCTTCAACAAACTCTCACCTCTCTTCTCTTCTCGATTTCTTTAAATATTAGTGCACCAATATAGGATACTCAGAGTTTCCACCCAAATTAATGGGAATTAGTAAATATTTGGTGATTTTTTGAGAAATTTTATAAATATGGAAAGAACTCAGACAAATCTATGACAATTTTTTATGAAGACTCACAGAGGCATGCAAAGATAATATGAAAATTTAACTGAAAGACCTCAAATTGGTGAATGATAAGATACATTGGAAAATTTATCCATGGATGATCATAGAACTTCAAAATTTATGACTCCGGATTTGAAAAGATCTCGAACTAGAGACTTTACACAAGTTCGTATAGGGCACCTAGTTCTTCATGTAGAAAGTTGCAAAGTGCTACTATTTGATGTTGGTTAAGTAATTTTTTGTTTTTAATAAGGTCTTTAAGACCAGGTTTTGTGTCTTGTGTGTTTGTTGGGTAATTTGGTATTAGTTTTCTAAAAGTTGTCCATTTTGCAAAAAGTTGCATAAGCAACTTTTGCATTTTTTGGGTTTTTAGGGAAGTTGAACAATTGAGATTTGAAAGATAGTTGTAAATGGTTATTTTTGGTTTGTAAAGGCTTAAATAAGCCTTTTGGACATAAGGAAAAGGTTTTGGTGATTACTTTGAAGATTGAACATCAATAAAAATTTATTTTCCTACATTTTCAAGGCTTTCATATTGTTTTCTCAGACTTGTATGGGTCCATACAACCTTAGAGGGAACTAATTTATATTGGAGATCATTATGTACTAATTTTATTCCCTAGTGCATCTTGTTTCATTTTATTTCATCAAAGTTTGAGTGAGTTAGAGCATTTTTCCTAGAAACTGCTTGTAACCCTAGGTTAGGGTTGGTTTTGAAGAGGCTAAAAAAATGGGTTTCTTTCCATTCCACTGGTGAAGAAACCTAAAACTTAGTGGAATGGATTTAGGCAGGCTATAATTTTTTTTCTTGAATTTTCAGGTGTAGGGTTGGTGTTTAGCATGGGAAAGATGGATGCCCTAGCCTGATTTCTTCATATTTTTAAGCACTATATCTACATAGGACTAAGGGTTTATTAAAAATCTTTTGAGAAGTTGTTTTCAATGCTTGGAAAGGTTGAGGTAGACCTTATAAGACATGTATGAGGAATTTGTGTGAAGGATTGAAGCTTGGATACTAAAAACCATGTTCTGACCTAGTTGAACAAGCCTAATTAGGCCTTACTTAGAGCATAGTAGTAGAAATTTGACCTTTAGGTTCCACAACAACCCCACTTGAAAATTTAGTATATTGTCAAATTCCATAAAGGGTACTAAAAAATATGTTCACATTTTGGCTATGAGGTATGGTTTGTAAATTCTGTTGGAAAAATCAGTTGAGGAGCACTACTAAGGAAATAGGAAGATTTTGAGAGAAACCCACCAAATTAGGGTTCTAAGATTGAAAATTTTGAGTTGTTGAGTTAGTTTGTGATCACCCACCCTGCAATGCATCAAATTTGTATTAGAGAATAGGTTGGTCTATAACGGAGAGAAAGTGTGAAGAAAAAGAGAACAAGATGCCTCCAAAGGGTAACCCTTTGGCTAGGGAAATGAATGAGATGAAAGAGAAGACTGGAAAAGAGATTAGGAGATTGAAAAAACTATAAGATATAGTGGTATGAAGGCTTGAGGTTTTTGAAACTATTCAGAGGAGAGGTATGGTCCAGGTGATGTGAGTGACCCTCAAGAAGAAGGGGAAGAGGAGAATGAAGAAGAAGAAGAAGAAGAGGAAGAGTTGGATCCTGACGAGAAAATGATGGACAAGCTACTAACATCAGTCAAGGTAGATAAACTCAAGATAAATATTGATTTACCTATGTATGGAGGGAACTTGAATGATGAAGAGATTTTGGATTGGATTGCAACACTTGATAATTACTTTGAATGTGAAGACATACCAGAGGAACAAAGGGTAAAGTTGGAAAAAACAAAATTGAAGGGTCATGCCCTAATTTGGTGGGATTATGAGTAGACTCAAAGGAGGAAGAAAGGTAAGTAAAAAATTGTCTCTTGGGAAAGAATGGTGGAAAATCTTAAGGGTAAGTTCTTATCACCTAATTATGGAATTCAATTTTACAAGAAACTCCAAAATTTGAAACAAAAAGATATAGATGTCAAAGCATATACTGATGAGTTTTATAAGCTGAGTATAAGAGAAGGTCGCATGGAGGATGATGTGGAGAAGGTGGATAGATATCTCAGTATGTTAAGGTTTAACATTCAAGATGAGTTAAGTTTGGAAAACCCAAGGATGGCAGAGGAATGCTTTCAATTGGAAATTAAGGGTGAAGAAAAGATAAAGAGAAGGAAAGACAAGAAAAATAGGGGAAGAGGCAATAATTCCAGAGGAAGAGGGTCATTTTATAATCCAAGGAAGTCATATGAGAGCCAAGAAGATACAAGCAAAGTCCAAGACCAAGTTGCAGATGCAAGAGGTGGATTTAGAGGAAGTAGATCAAGCTTTAGAGGAAGATTTGGAGGTCAAGGAAGAGGATCTAGTGGGTTCACAGGAAGGTGTTACCAATGTAACAAGTTTGGACATCAAACATGGCAATGCAATGAAGAACAAGCCACTACTTCAACTAGAGGAGAAAGGAGAAATCAACTTGTTCAAGGAGATGATTGTGAGAGTGTGAACTCAACATCATAGCATGTTGCTCTAAAAGTTGGTGAATCACTTATGGTGAGAAGAACCCTTATCAAAGTACTAGTAGATAAGGAGCCACCACAAAGGAATAATCTCTTCAGGAAAACTTGTATGTGCTTGGGTAAAGTTTGCAAAGTTGTAATTGATTCAAGTAGTACAGATAACATGGTTTTAGTTGAGATGGTTGAAAATCTTAAGTTTCCAAGAATACCACATACTACCCCTTACAAAGTCTCTTGGTTGAATGAGGGTCAATATGTTTTTGTGAATGAACAAAGTCGGGTGGAATTTAACATAGGAGGGTATAAGGAAATTTTTTTGTGTGACATACTACCCATGGATGTATGCCATTTTCTTCTAGGGAGGCCTTGGAAATTTGATAGGCATGCTATGTATGATGCAAGGAGAAATACTTATGAGATAAAAAAAAAGATGGGGTATCCTATACTTTGACACCATTGAAGGAGGAAAAATGAAAAACCATAGGATCTAATGTGATGACGGTAGGTAGAAAGGAGTTCATAAAGGTAGAAGAAGAGAAGCTCATGGACATTGCAATCACTCCTAAACCTGGAGACATTGTGACAACAAAAATGAATAAAGTTGAGAGAATTCATTTCAAACAAGAGGCTCCATTTTCTATATTTCAAAGTGAAAAGAACAGAGGGAAGGAAGGGTCTACTTATTGTGCATACCTCAAGGAGAGAGCAGCATACAACATTGCAAGTTTAGGTGGTAAGATTTGTGTTGTGGACTCTCAATCCAAGCCCCTTCCAAATTTGAGAGGTGTTGGCAATGGAAAGGAAAGTGTAACTCAATTTTTTCTCTTTTTCATTTAGAATGAAGACTTTACACATTCATTACAAATGTTACAAAAGGGGAAATGGGAGGTTAGACATGATTTATGTCTTTTAGAAAAGGGCAGTAGCACTGGTCAAGAGACTAGGTTTTATGCTATGATCAACAGGGACAAAGAGGGATTGTACAACACTTTTGTTGTGATTGCAAACCTAATGAGTGAGGGGCCTAAATGCAAGATGAAACATGCTATTTAATGAGAACAAGCTGTGACAGTATTTGTAGTCCCTCAAAAAAATGGAAGTAGCTACATGTTGGAGATGACAAGTGTAATCAAGGGGCCATTAATTTCAAAGTTGCAGATTTACCTTTTGAGTTGAATTTTCACAAGTGATTTTGTTTATAGGCTATGATACAGGTTCTCAAGCATCAACATATGTTGGAAGGATACAATATTTCCCACCAAGGTTGGAAAGCAATGTAGGCACTCAGTCACTTAAAACACCAAGGCATAAGGCTTATTTTCAATATTTGATTGAATGGAAGGGTGTACTCTCTGAAGGAGCTAATGGGATGAGTGAGGATTATGTCCTTAGACATGGATACATGGTTGCTAACTCAAAGGGGACTTGAGTTCATTTTTCTTGGGGAGTATGGTGCAGGGCACCTAGGTCTTCATGTAGAAAGTTGCAAAGTGTTATTATTTGATGTTTGTTAAGTCATTTTTTGTTTTTAATAAGATCTTTAAGACCATGTTTTGTGTCTTGTGTGTTGGTTTGGTCATTTGGGATTAGTTTGTTAAAAGTTGTCCATTTTGCAAAAATTTGCAAAAAGTTGTATAAGCAACTTTTGCACTTTTTGGGTTTTTAGGGAAGTTGAACAGTTGGGATTTGAAAGATATATGTAAATGGTTAGTTTTGGTTTGTAAAGGCTTAAATAAACCTTGTGGAGGTGAAGACAAGGTTTTGGTGATTACTTTGAAGATTGAACATCAACAAAATTTTGTTTCCCTGTGTTTTCAAGGCTTTTTTGTTGTTTTCTCAGACTTGTATGGGTCCGTACGACTTGAGAGGGCACTAATTTTTATAGGAGTTCATGATTTATTGATTCTATTCCATGTTTCATCTTGTTTCATCTGATTTCATCAAAGTTTGAGTGTGTTAGAGAATTTTTCCTAGAAACTCCATGTAACCCTAGTTTAGGGTTGGTTTGAGGCTAAAAAAATAAGTTTCTTTCCATTCCACCAGTGAAGAAACCTCAAACTTAGAAAAATGGATTTAGGCAAGGTGCATTTTGTTTTTTTGAAGTTGCAGGAGCATGCTTGGTGTTTAGCATGGGCAATATGGATGCCCTAGCCTGATTTCTTCATATTTTTAAGCACTAGATCTACATAAGACTTAGGGTTTATTGAAAAGCTTTTGAAAATTTGTTTGAAATGCTTGGAAAGGTTGAGGTAGACCTTATAAGACATGTTTGAGGCATTGTTGTGGAGGATTGAGGCTTGGAGACTAAAAACCCTATTGTGACCTAGTTGAACAAGCCTAATTAGGCCTTACTCAAAGCGTAGCAGGAAAAATTTGACCTTTAGGTTCCAAAACAACCCCACCTGCAAATTTGGTATATTGTCAAATGCCATAAAGGTTACTCAAAATTGTGTTCATATTCTGGGTATGAGGTCTAGTTTGGAAATCATATTGGAAAAAACTAGTTGAGGAGTATTATTAGGGAAATAGGAAGATTGTGAGAGAAACCCACCAAATTAGGGTTCTAAGATTGAAATGTTTGAGTTGTGTTAGTTTGTGATCACCCACCCTGGTCTACATCACAAGTTAATCCCCAAAAAAGTTGCCAATCAATTTTTTTTTTAAATTCCCAACCAAATCTCAGAGATAATCTATGGTTTTGCCACTTCTAATTGTTAATTATCTAGAGGGATTGGCCAATAAATAGGTGAAATTTCAAAGAAATTTCCCCTTACACTTTGGTCTCTTGGAAACTTGTGAGGGTGATCCCTTACAATGTAACTATGATTCTACTATGTCAATCTATGACATACATTGTAAATAACATATACATTCTCATATAACATGATTGATCTCTTAGAGAATTTTGTAATGTAACATAGAGAATTGAGTTTGAGTATTCTCTTAGGTTTTTTAGTCAATGTATCATGCATTTTCATATGTTGTATAATAGTACTAGCATTTGAATGAATATAATGGAAATTCTAAAGCCAATTATCTCCTATTATACTCTTTATACAAACTATAAATGAAATTGATCAAAGATCATTTGATTTGCATCCACTGTATTTCTAGTGGATATATGCTTCTATTGATGCTCTTATTTAAAGAATAGGTTAATTGCTTTGATGGAAGTATAGGATTATATAGCATTGTGTAGGGATCTAATAAGAAGAATCGGTTAAGGATTTTGAGTATAACATTGTAGTGCACTATTGTAAAGCTCTCTAATGCTTAGATGGAATTTTTTTATAACATATAGCTTGCATTTTATATGACTCCTTACCCTGGTTAAAGGCATCGATCTAGGATCTTTGTCTAAAGTTGTATCTCTAGGATCTCTCACACTTTAAAATCACAAAGATTCATTTCATTTGAGTATATTTTAGAAGTATCATGTGATTTCATATTCTCCTACTATATATTGTCGAATTCTTTAAATGATTTTCCAGATCTTGTAAGTTCTTCATTTATCAAGAAAATTATATGAGAATATATCTATTATTTACAATGTATGAAATAAATTGGAAAGGGAGAATCATAGTTACATTTTAAGGGATCAACCTCCAAGGTTTTGCAAAGCCCTAAGTGTAGAGGGAAATTTCTTTCAACTTTCACCTGTTCATTCACCAATCCCTCTAGATAATTAAAAATTGGAAGTGGAAAAACCATAGATTATCTGTGATATCCAGTTGGCAATTACATAAACCAATCCACTCCATCTTTATTTATCGCTAATGATTTATATGGTTACTTTGGTTACTTGGGTAAAGGATTCTCAAATATTTTGACTATAGTTGGGTTTTCCATTGTTGTAGTGGATAAATTTTTAGAGTGCATAAGATTCTAGGGTTTATTGAACACACCTTGAGATTGAGAGGGGGGTGCATCATCCTATACGAACACTAAAACCCTTCCAAAACAAGATATTTTTAGCTTAATACAAACTTTAAATCCTTGTGCAAATAGCAACAAAGAAAAATGTAGTGGTTTAATCCTTTAACTAATTCAAAACTATCAACAATGAGAGATACAACAATCCTAAACTTAACTATAAAAGTATTAATGATAAAAGAGACAAGAACACAAATCCACAAGATGACATCAGATATACATGGAAAAACCCTAATGAGGGAAAACCATGGTGAGATTTAACTAAAAATATAAAGGCTCACTACCAAAAAGGGACTTGGAAACTAAGGCTCATTACCTTAAAGCAAGGTACAAAGCACTTGCAGTACTAAATAAAAGACAACTCCAAATGCAAGATATAAGGACTTGATGAGATTCACTATCTCAAAGAAGGATACAAAAAATCTATGAGAGAAATATAATATTTTTCAACATGACACTCTGCTAACTAAGGTGTGGTAGAAAATATGATCTTTCCTCTTCATAATGTAGCACTAACTATGCTAGATATTCAATACATTCCACACAATTTATTTTTTGCACTTATACACTCCTACATCTTGTTGCATCAGAAATGATCATGCATTTATATCCACTTCAACACTTCAAAACATCAATTAGGTCAACCAAAAGAAGATATAAAATGAATTCAACAAGTTGACCACCAAAGATAATACAGTCTTATCTCAATGATAGATAGGACCAAAACTAACAATATTACATCTTCCAATGTGATCCAAAATAATTCACATGCTAGCACACATCAATCTAATTTAGGATCAAAGGAAACATGTAGATGAAATATGAAACATATAACCATTTGGCCCTAAAACATTTTTCCAATTGAATTTACTTGATGTGGTCCCAAATAGGATAGTTCAATACCCAAATCTATCATAACACATGTTCAATTTCTGGAATAGACCCCCAAGCACATGGCACAAGAAAAAGAACAAGCCCTATAAGAAAAATATCTACAAATAACCCAAAAATTCAACTCAAGACACAATGCAGCAGAAAAGTGGCTAATCAACATCATGCAAATCACATTTGGATGTTCCATGAACATCCAACAATACTTCCATACACTTATTTCATAATACCATGCCATCAATAGCCACCACAGGCCAAATAGGAACAAAATACTTCATCAAGGAAGCACATAACACATAGTCAAAAGATATAACATTAACATATCAACTTCCGGGCCACTTCAACACATGAAATTTTAACTTAGACACTACATAGATTTTGAGAACACATCCACCAAGTTGTAGGAGTAGAGACATTAATGTAGAGGAATGGTGATCCTTTTATGGATTAGTCCAAAGAACACTACCAACCTTTTGAAATACATAGAAACCTCCTTGGTAACACTCATGACTTGAAAAGATAGAAGTGCAACATCCACATATCACTAAATTTGAATCCCAAACCACAAGATCATATCTTCAACAATAGAGGAATGTGAAGAATTCTCGCAAGAAGACTTTAAAGCAATTGCTTGAACTAGAAACACGTAAGCAACTTGCAAACACCAGATTTTTCTTTTAGTAAAACATGCTTTATCACAAACATCAAAAGAGAGCATAAGACATACTATATACCCTTAACAACATCTCTCCACTATCATAAATACTTTTAATGATTCTATTCCTCATCATAATATATCATTATGAAACTAACTTCATTAACATAAATCATATTCAATGAAATCCACCCATAAAATTCAACAAACATCAAATAAGTTAGGACATCCAATCATGAACTTCAACAACTCATCTAACCTTGAACTTCAACAACCCTTCCATATATCAATGTTATCCTATACTAAATATTGTCAACAATGACAACTAATGCCAACTACAACAAGCATAACTAATGCCAATAATCTCCCAAGCATCAACACCAAGTGTTGACATTAATGACAACCAACAATCAGTGTTGGCATCAGTAACAACAACTACCAACAACCTCCCTCTTTGGCATTGATGACAACACAACTTCTCACTCTCCCCCTTTGACATCAAGGACAAAGGGCCATATGCACCTTCTCACAACAATACATTTTTTGACTTCAATAACAAAGGGAAAAAGATCTTTAATTGAAACAACACATTCTCCCCCTTTGATCAACAACACTATTTCACAATTCTTGCACAACCACATCATATCTCCCCCTTACTACCAACTTCCCCTGAGTGGGAGAAAACATTAATCTAGGAGAAATGATGTCATGAATTTATCCCCTTGGAAAGATGCACTATCTATTCATCTAGTTAGAATAAGGAAGGGAAATAACCCCCAAATTCTACCATAGGTACTCAAAAGTATCCTTTGAAAGTTCCTTGGTAAAAATTCTACAATCTGGCCCTTGGTAGGTGCATACTCCATTCTTACTTCATGTTCTGCAACCTTCTCTATTAGAAAATGGTACTGGATAGAAATGTGTTTAATCCTTGAATGCATTACTAGATTAATTGAAATATTAATTGCATGTATATTGTCACACAATATAGGAAACAGTTCATCATAAACCATCTTCACCTCCTTCAAGGTCTACTTCATCTAAATCACTTGAGTTCAACAAGATGCTACACAATTGTATTCAACTTCTGTTATGGAAAAAGAAACCAAGTCTTTCTTTTTACTAAACCAAGAGACCAATTTATCTCCCAAGAAGAATGCACTTCCACTTGTACTCTTATCATCCACACAACCTACCCAATAAACATTAGTATAGGCACTCAAAGAAAATTTATTGCCCTTTTTATACCATACACCATAATTCAAAGTTCCTTTCAAGTATGTAAATATTATTTTCATAGATTTTTCATGAGATTTCTTAGGATTGGCTTGAAATATGGCAACCAAACATACCACATGCATAATATCAAGTCTAGAAGTAGTTAAGTATAGTAAACCTCCAATCATTGACCTATAAAAATTCTAATCAACTTTCAAAGACTCATCAAATTTTCTCAAGTGACAACCATTCACCATAGGAGTGCCCACTGGTTTTGAATCCTCCATACCAAATTTCGTTAACATATCCTTGACATATTTAGCTTGAGAAATAAAGATACCATCATCTTGCTGAATAATTTGAAGCACAAAGAAGAAGGATAACTCACTAATCATTAACATCCCAAATTATTTTTGCATCTCTTTTGTAAATGTTTTACACATATCCTCATCTCCACCAATGATGATGTCATCAAAATATACAATCACAATCAACAACTTCTTGAACCTTAAAGTACAAATTAGTATTTGCATTACCTTTCTTGAGTCCTTGTTGAAGTAGGTACTTATCTAATCTAGCATACCAAGCTATGGGAGCTTGCTTGAGACCATATAAGGCTTTCATGTGTTTGCAAACCATGTCTAGATTCTTTGATAACTGAAAACCATCCAATTGCTCAATATATACCTCTTCTTCTAAATCACTGTTTAAGAAAGCTGACTTGACATCCATTTGATATACCTTGAAATTATTATAAGCAACAAGAGAAAGAAACATTCATATTGCTTCCATTTTGGCTACCAGAGCAAATGTATTCTCAAATTCAATTCCTTCAACTTGTGAATAGCCTTTGCAAATCAACCTGGCTTTGTTCCTTACTACACCTTCTTCATTCAACTTATTCCAGAACACTCACTTTTTTCCTATCACATTCTTATTAGCTGGTCTGGGAACTAATTCCCAAGTGTGTTTCTTCTCTATCTGATTTAGTTCTTCCTCCATTTCCTTTATCCAATTTTCATCTTTACTAGCATTAACAAAATTTTTGGGTTTTTTCCTTTAATAGTAAAAAAAAATTAACTTGCTCATTCTTTCTTGCAAACTTTCTCCTAGTTAGTACACCTTCATCTTTTTCCCCAATGATTTTATTTGTAGAATGATTCCTTTGGATATACTTTTCTAGAGTTTTGAGAGTCTTCATTGCTTCTAGTTCATTTTCTTCTTTCTATTCTATTTCTTCTTCTTTTTTAGTCTAGGGAAACATATCATATCCAAAAAATTTAGGTTCATGTGACATCTGATAGAATTCTTCATCTTCTTTGACATTTGTACTATCAATCATCTTTCCCAATGTATTGTTGTAACATCTGTATACCTTGCTCTTGGTTGAGTAACTAGGAAAGATTCCTTCATCACACCTTGAGTCAAAATTTTCAAGGTCTCCTTCATCTCTTCTGATGTAGCATATTATCCATACTACAACTTGTAAGAGACCTTATCACTCACTTAGAAAATATAAAGCAGTATGTACTACTTCCTTCCAATACATATCTGATAGGTCAACATCTTTCATCATTATCCTGGCCATTTCTTGCACTATTATATTCTTCCTTTCTACTAACCTATTCTACTAGGGGGCTTTAGGAGTAGACAGATGCCTTCTAATGCCATGATATTCAAAAAAAAAATCAAACTCATATGAAGTGAATTCACATCCTCTAGATCTAATATTAAACATTTGATCTTAGCATCCATTTCATTTTTAATTTTTTCTTTAAAAATATTAAATTTATTAAAGTATTTTGATTTCTCTTAAGAATGTAACCTATCATTCTAGTATAATCATCTACAAACAACATAAAATACCTTTCACCTTATTAACTCCTTATCCTTGTAGGTCGGCATAGATCAGTGTGGATCAAATCCAATGGCATTGAAACATAGCACTCCTTTCTTTTGAAACTAGTCTTTTTTTCTTTCCCATCTAACATTCTTTGCATAAAGAATTTGTAGGATTTATTATTCTAGGCATATCTCTCACTGCATGAGAGGAACTAATCTTCACCATGTTTTCTAAGTTGATGTGCCTCATCCTTTTGTACCAAAACCAAAATTCTCCAGACTAAGCTAATAAGAAGATTCTTCCATTAGTCTCCTTTAGATAATAGATGGTGCAACACACCACTGTTGCTCATAATCTTATAATCCAACACAACTTCTGCTACAACAAAGAACAAATCATAAAACCCAAACAAATGCAAAACACAACTATTTATTTTTTTATTGCATTCAAATAGCTTGAGACAATCGCATAAATTATTGAAAACATACAAGCTTTAAATTTTCCCCACATGCTCTCTCTGTTGCTTCCTTTTGCTACCCAAAATTCTTCTTGTAGCTCCTTCCTCCTACTGCTCAAACCTCCATACTTGCAACAAATTACTTTTTGTTTTTGAATTGCTCATATTCTTCCATGTTGTTGTACACTTACTTCCAAATTACCACATATTTTTCCAACCCTCCCAAAAAATCCTACATAGCATCTCCTTCATGGCACCTCCCTCTTTCTCTTTTTTGCTCAATTCATTTCTTCCTCCTTTTTCTGACTTTTCCAACCACTAATTTCCTCCCATGCCTGCCCATTTCTATAGTTTTAAATGTTATTAATAAATCTAAAATGAGGGGGGTAGAATTCTCACTCCCACATCCCACTACCTTTACCATTATGGGCATGGAATTTTTGTCATAAATTTTTTTTTCCAGAATGCTATAATGTTGCATTTAATATGGGATTAAAATAGCTATCATGATTTACAATTTGAATTCTTTTTAAAACTAAAAAATATGCCACTGGGAAATGTCTTCAATCAACCTCTGAATAGGCAATTTCAAATGAATATAAAACTTTGGAAAAATTAATTTTTTTTAATTTAAACAAGTGAGCATCAATCTTT